>WEIS01091980.1:876-10884 GCA_013389965.1 Todus mexicanus
CAACTGATTAGGTTCATACACCCTAACTAATGTACCTGCTGAGAGCAGCCAAATGCTGCAGAGCATTATGTGGTTCACTGGAGAGCCAAGCCTGGCATGTGCTGCCCAGAGCGGGCCCATTTGTAATTTGCTTAATTTTGTGAATGTTGTGGATAACTGCCAGGTAATTGCTAGGGGTGCCTGTATATTAGAGGTTGGCAGGGGTGAGGATGAGAAATCTGTGAACAATTAGTTAACTTTGGTCTTGACTCCTTTATAATTAGATAATTTGCTATTAGTGATGAGGTACCCTGACCGCTGTTTTTCCTTTTTTACTTTTTTCCCCCATCCTTTCCTGCTAGCTATTAAGCTCAGAAATGACTGTGTTTTGCTGCTTCTGCAAATTTCCCTGAAATTCAGAACGTCTGCTTTGCCAAGTGTTGCAGGGGCAAGTAAATCTATAGGGAAGGTATGCAAATTGTTAGACGCAGAGCGCAGCTGTGAGCAGAATGGCTTTGCGGCTGCAGCTCTGGCCCTGGACTCAGCAGGGTATTACTTCTAACCTTGCCTCCTATCTGCTTTGTGATTATTGGCATAAGAATTAATCACTTCAGGCTTTCTTCTGTACCCAAAGCAGTAGATCGTAAAGTATATATTTTTCTAGGCTGTCTTCACTGCTTTCATCGTATTTTCATCCTCTTTTTTTATTCAGTAGATGTCTTTTCCACTTCCTAGCACTCAAAATATAAGCCCTGACCTCCCACTACCACCCAAATCACTGTGCAAACTTTTATACTCCCTACAGGCACTCAACATATCCTCTTTCTGCCAGGCACACCATGAGCTCCTGTGAAAGCCATAGCCTTCTTGTGCTTACCCTCTTTGTCCCCATTCTTTAAAACAGGGACAAGATTAATTGTTTTGTATCACTCATGACCTTCTTTTCCATAAATTGCAGCCTTCTCAGTTTGGGAGATGTCTTTGCTAAATATAATGAGAAAGCCTTGCATGGATGAAATTCTTTCATGTAAGTGAAAAGATCATGTGAAAATATATCATAAAATATCTCATCTCAAGCTTCATTTAGACAAATTTATAGTTTGAGAGGGTGATTCTGTGCTGAAAAAAACTTACCCTCCTCCTAGTTTACTCATTTTAGACTATCAAAGAAACATTTTCTCTTTGAAGACTGTGATACTATAAGGTAAGTGATACCAAAAACGGATAAATGAAAGAAATATACAAAGAAAAAACCTTCTGGGTTTCTCGCCCTCTAGATTGACTTTCAGATGTGAACAAATACATGAAAAATCAATATCTGCAATCAAGTTACCAATGACCAGCCTTAGATTCTCTCTGGTACCCTTTTAGTGTCCCTAAAACTGCCCATTTTAATTAATATCTGGACAGAAAGTCTAGGCGCATTCACAGGCAACTACAAAATCCTGACTTACATATGTGCTTCTTACAGTTCATTAAAGCTGAGGATAAAGCCTCCACCTTTGAGGAAGTCTGATTACCAGAATTCATTGATCTGTCCCTCATCACTTCATCAACAAGATGAAGGCATAACTTAAATGTATTTTGGACCCCAGTGAAATGCCAGACCCATTCATGTCTTTGATATTGAACATCAAAGTTCTGCAGAAAATTAGCCCATTCCAGCTGAGGGCTGGTTTTCCCACAGCCCATGTTTCTCCAAAGACTGAAGAGACACATCATTTGTGTTGTAGGGAGAGGATTGTGAACAGGGTTCTCAGGGACATTTCAATTTCAGGAAATTTCTTGCTGTGAAACTTTTTGCTAGCTCACATATCTCACCAGTACCTAATGGAAAGATCAGTAACATGACACAGAATAATTACCCATGGCGGGAAAAAAGTGACATAAGGACCACATCCCAATATTTTATGAACTGTTCAGCACTAGCTTGAAAAACACAGAGTTCCACAATGTACCACTTGGCTAATTACAGAGTTGTGACTGCTCTTATGGGTACTTGCCTGCTTCTCAGGAATATTCTTTTCCTGACCCAGCTAAACCATTCCTTCATACACTGACTTCCTGCTACACAGATCTACAAGAAATATATAATCGTGGAAACCAGTGGGTGTGCAGGGCTAAAGTGGCTGAATAAAAGCCAGAGATATGAGAAAGTCATGAACTGGGAACTATTAACACTGACTTTGACACAGGGTCCAATAACGACAGGGGCTTTGTGATCCAAATGTCATTATTTCAGTTTACTGCACATTACCAAGAAGGTGCTCAGTCCCTCAGATTTGTCCCTCAGGCAGACAAGCAAGAGGAAAAAAAATATTTTATTTAGAGACATCTGTTTTCAGATATTAACTAGTAAATAATGCATAAGTTGGGATGATGCTTTGGCACCACAGCACTGCATAGCTTAATAAAACAAATAAGAGAATAATGAAGTAAAACTGAATTTTAAATTTGGTCCATATACCGCCAGCTAAAGTTAAGTAAATGCGCAAGACTGTTTTTGTTTGGTTGTTTTTTGTTTGCCCAAAGCTATCACTTTTCCAAAGCATTTCATGGTCATTCCCACAAAGCAATGTGAGGGTTCTGTCCTATTGGAGAAGAAGGCAGGGGTATCATGATATGGCTAACGGGAAGCAACCCTCCTCCTTTCTCTCCCATTGTGCAGTACAGCTCAATCATTTCTAAGTGTCATCAGGTGCCAGCAGGAATATCAGGAAAACCTTCTGGTGTTGAAATACTGTTCTAGAGTTTGTGACAGTTCAGGTTCACCAGCAACTCAGCTGTTCATGCACTGGGATGGAGGAAAAAATGGGAAGACAGCTTGAAAGAAATAAGACCCTCATCTTCCTCTAGTAAAGATGCAAGTCAATGTTTCTTTTATTACATTTGTTTAGTGGAGGAATAAACTCTCAGTATCTTTTGTAAGAGTTGAGTTTTCATCTCCATCTGTGTTGAAGTCACCAACAGGTCCAAATGGACTTAGAGTTTAATTACAAAGCAGTTTTTCTAGTCAGAAGAACCAAAAACTCTGCCACGTTTTCTAATGAATTTGGAACTGGATCAAAATCTGTGGAAATTGTGTTACAGGCTTGGGTAGAAACAAGATTTGGTTGGTTTTATGGATTTGGAGACCAATTTACAGAGTTGCTCAAGAGAGTACTTCCCAATATTTGGGTTTCGTCGAAGAGGTTTCATCTGTCTTCTTGAAGAACACTCTGCGGATATCACTGTCCCACCATGCAGCCAGTGGTGGCCTTTGTGCATGGCATAGTGCTTTCTTTAACTATAAACTCACCTACAGGTTCCTTTTTACCTCACTGCCTCTGAGTCTTTACAATTAAAACTCACAGAATGTTAGGGGTTGGGAGCAACCTCCAAAGATCACCTAGTCCAACCCCCTTGCCAAAGCAGGGTCACATAGAGCAGGCCACACAGGAACACATCCAGGTGGGTTTTGAAAGTCTCCAGAGAATGAGGCATCTCAACCTCTCTAGGCAGCCTGTTCCAAGGCTCTGTGACCCTCACGGCAAAGAAGTTTCTCCTTATGTTTAGGTGGAACCTTCTCTGAAGTTAGCATCTATATTACATTGGTACTCACAGCTCCACTCAGGGCTTAGTGCTATTAACCTACCCGTGACCATGTTTCTTATTACCAGAGTCTGTCTCTTATGGGTCTTTTGGATACTACAGCAACACAAATGATAAAATAATAAGAGTGGATGAGCTTTTCTTCCTGGCAAAATGACAACTTGACCAGAGAGCAAAGGCAGGTCAGCAAAGTAAGACCAGTGACTGAGTGTACATTTCTAAAAGCAAATGAAAAAAAAAAATGACTTCCCCAGGGCATGCCAAAGGCACAGACAGGACAGAACAGGATTCAAGCACCATGATTCACAGACCACTCATGGCAGATGAGGCCGTGATGCGTGTTTTGAGAGTGCTTCACTGGATATGATAGAGTAGCAACATTAGTGAGTTCATAAACTGAGCCTTTTATGTCCAAAGTTCATATTGATCCAGCAGGAATCTTCAGCATTGACGGTTGGTCAAAAAAGGTGGGAAAACCTTTTTAAATCATTGCTCAGTGCTGCTTATCAGCTCAGAAACATTTTCTAAATCTTTCCCAAATGAGTTTGATTTGGATATCCATAAACTAATATAGCTTGTAAAGAGAGAAAAAAGCTACTCACATCCCAGGTATTTCTAAAAAAAGGCATCCCCCTCCCACCCTTCAACAGCATATTTAGTGAAAAGGCTTTTTCAGACAGATTTAGTCACAGTGAAAAGGAAGAACGTCCCAAAGTATAATGCTGGTGCAGACGCTGTAGTCATGCTGAGTCATAGAATCATAAAATGGTTCGGTTTGGAAGGGACCTTAAAGATCACCTAGTTCCAACCCCCCTGTCATGGGCAAGGAATGCTCCCACTAGACCAGGTTGCTCAAGGCCCCGTCCAACCTGGCCTTGAACTCTTTCAGGGATGGCACATCCACAATGTCCCTGGACAATCTGTTCCTGTGTCTCGCTACCCAACAATATTTCTCTGAACAATATTTCTCTGTAATGCTTGTCCTTTCTTTGCAAACAGTCGCCTTTTGCTGCATTGTATCAATATTTATAAAATCTGATGGGCCTTAAAACATGTAAAAAGAGATTAAGTGAATTTAGCAGAGATCTGAGAAATATTTTGCATTTTTTAAAGATTTAATATGTCCCTCTGTGTTTAGTATCTCTCACCCATTACCAGTTCATGAAGTGTCTACCAGAATTAGTAAATCTCTTTCATTTACTTACTTAGAAGAAAATGTTTAATAGATGCCACATGAATTTTGCAAATTGCTCTCATTCTGACGCTGATTAATAGGAAACTGTGCAAAATGTATAAATAATTTCTAGTCTTAAATTAGTATTCTCGCCTTAAATCTGGGGGATAGATGGAGGCTCATGATATTTTCCTATACCTGTTTTAGTCATACTTAATTGAGCTTCATATTAAAAGGGAAATAGCATATTAAAGGATTGAGATGAGAGTGTCATTGCCATCGTATCTGAAGGACAAAATGATACAAGTCTATAAAAGCATTTGGTCAATCTCAAGTTACTTTCATTAAACAAAAGCCCAAGAAATGCTTTCCTTATGCAGTTTTAGACTAAACAGCTAAAATCGAACGAGGTGGAAAACAGTCTAATAAATTTAGTGTTAAGTGTAGTACCTCTTAACTCCGAAGGCTGACCAGTTCACAATTTTCTACGAGTTACAATTTAAATTAAGGTATTTAAATATTGTTCTTTTAAAATTTTCTTTTCCTTGAAAATTAACTGAAATATTTTTAGAACTTTTTTAGAGCAGCTGCTTCTTTTTGGTGGTGGTGGTTCAGGGTACTTATTTGAGACATTTATTGCAATCATATCGATCCTGGAGTGTCACGGTTTGGGGTCAGGGCACCCCCAAATCTGCAACAGAATGCTCTCTCCTCCCTCCCCACCTAAAAGGGAAGAAAGGAAATAAAGGAGAGAGACTTATTGATTAGGAAAGGAAACTGGAACAGCTTTACTGAAGAATGAAAATAATAACAACAATAATGATGGTAAATCCATCCCCAGCAGCACTGATGCTGTGGAGCAGGCCCAGGCAGGGCCTAGCGGCAGACAGGAACCAGGAGCTGGATTCAGGGATGCGGCCCAGAACCTGGGGCCCAGCCAAGGCCTGAGCCGGGGACTGAGACTGGGGCTGGAGGCCTCAGGGCAAAGCTGGAGCTGCCAAGGCCAAACTGAGAGAGGAAGAGTCCTGGAGCCGAGAGAGCAGCTCGATCCAAGGGAGATGGAATAAGAAGAGCAAAAAGGAAAAAAAAAAAAGGGCAAAATGGACTGAGACCCTTGTGACCCCTCAGCTTTATACCAAATATGAAGCATATGGGATGGAATATCTCGTTGGCCAATTTATGGTTACCTGTCCTGTTCACTCCTCTCTGCAGGTGCAGCCCTTACTTTCTGCACCTGCCAATGAGGCACACAAGATCTAGCAGTGACCTTAGTTTGCGTATCAATCCTTGGTACTAACTCTAAACATGGAGCATTATCACTACTAGAAGCAGGCACTGTCTGCAAAACATGCTGCTAACTTTCAGACAGTGCAGTTAGTAAGAAGAGACTTAGTTGAAAAGTAAAAATTTGCTGAACAGAATTGTTCTGTTCAAACCCAAACCAGGACACTGGTGACAACATTTACTGAAGGATAGTTGAGAGGTGGGAAATCTCACTAGCAAGTATTTGATTCAAACCCAGACTCAAAATTTTTGTTGCATATCAACCCTTTAACTGAAACTAAACTGCAGAAATGTATTCATGGTATAAAAGCTGAGACTGTAATTGACGCCAAATCATCCTCTTGTTGATAGTCTCAGCAAATAAGAGAAATTCTAATTCTAACCAAGGAAATTGCATGGAATTTTTCTCACTTTTGTTGAGAACAGGGTCCAGAACTTTGGTAAGGCATAAATGGAAGGTTTGATTACTGCTGTATAAAGGAAATTAATGTGAGACTTTTTTCCCACAGGATTTCCAATCATAATTTTCTTCAAAGAGAACATAAAGGGAAAATTTTGGGGAATTAACTGTAAAACCTGGTAGACCCTGCTTTAGTTAAGGCATCTGGTAATTCTTACTACTTTGAGTAAATACATAAATAACTCTGCTGATTTCTTTTCTAGTGAACTCTCAGGTACTATCACACATAGTCAGTCAGTTTATTTCTAAGGAGAACATGGGACAAGATAGGAGAAAAAAAGAGATATTTGCAGTTGTCGTAATCCATATCAGCCTGCAAGGTTTGCATTCAATAGTGAGATAACACACATGTGGTTTAAAAGTTCATAAAAGTTCCCCTCTAAGTAAACAACAGTTCTTAACCGGTTATTTAAAGTTCCCCAGTGATCACACAGTAGGGATCGGTAGTTCTAGAGGGTGATTCATCCCATTCTAGGATAGATGTCTAACATAAGTGGGATGAATCACTCAGCAGACATGTTATCTCTCTCCAGTGCTACAAAGGGGTGAAAATAAGTAAGTAGTTTAGACATCTAGCTGAGACTGCTGAAGTTACTTGAAACAAATCTGCATCCTAGTATGTATTTAGGAGGTCAGGAGTGACGTTTTCCTGAACTGACTGAATAAGAAGGTTTGACAGAAGAACTATAGGTTTGCGTAGTCTTTCTCATTCCCACACAATCCTTAGCTTCGCTAACAGACAGATAGCATACATTATTTCTGGTTTTCATTTTGAATATAAAACATATGTAAGGAAACAAGAGGCACCTCACTACATTAAACCTCACTCTATCATTCAGCAGCCAATGCTTAATTATCCACAAAAAGGTGTTGAATTTTTGCACAGGCATATGCTATTTCAGAAATTTGGTTTGCTGAGCTGCAAAGTTACAGTGAACAACAATACCAGTGAGACTCTCCATATCCTTCCACTCTGTTCAGGCAGCATCAACAAATACAGAGCCACCTTTTGTCTTCTATGCCCTATCAGAGCATTTTTATAGGATGTCTTCCATTTATTTACCAAGAAGGTGTTAGAGAATATAATTAACTTGACAAAGAAAAAAAAACCCCAAAACTATTTCATCTTTCAATTTGACCCCAGAAGTTTGGACATTAGGAAAACTATTTCATCACTTTAAGGACTAATTGTGAAATTGGAGATTTGTGATCTAATCTATTTTTCCTGACACCTCCAGTCACTGACACGTTTCTTTGCATTCTGTTCTAATTTCAGACTAAGAAATGAACCTTTCTACTGCAACGGCTTTCTTAGCAACTCACGAGGTGAGCCAATGGGAAATTATCTTGCTGTTGGTCATATAATTCCCTTTTATTTATTTTCATTCTTCATTCTTTGCTATGGAGTAAAGAATTACCCCAAACCAGCAATTAATTTAAGAATGTTAGCCCCTATTCTGTTCTTGCATTATTCCCATGTACGCCTTCATTAGTGATTTATGCTCACAAAGTACTTGAGCTTGCACTGATTTTTACAGTCACTACCTAGATTGGTCTGTGTCATCGCATGTTACCAGTCATCCAAATAGATGACACTCCAACTCCTCAGGTATTTTATAAGTGTGAAAATAATTAGTGCAAATAAAGTTATATGAGGTGAATTTCACCCTCAGGCTTTATCCTTTCTTTTAAAGTTACTAGCAATGTATTTTCATTTAACTGTGTAAAATATATTTTAGTAGAGTCTTTATGTTAATGGTAATATAAGATATATATTTTTACTACTTTAATTCTTGATATCTTAAGACCAGACACCCTGCTCCAGTGACTGCAAAGATGTTCCTCACGTGGCAGAATTTCCTGATTTATGTCTACAGTCTCTATACTTTTAGCAGTCAGGAGCACTGAATTTATACATGTATAAATGGACTTTGCTGCACTGTTGTGGCTCTAATTGCACCAACTCTTTTTGCTGCTGGATGGCTTCATTGTAGAAGCTTATGCACTTTACTGACCATAAGATGCTAACCTGATGTTTGAGTTAGTCCACTTGCATAGTCCAAGTTCACACTCAATGCATTATGCTTGATCTCACAAGGTCCAAAATTTGGAATTTGAAGACAAACAGTAAATAGAAATAAATTATGAGCTTCAGAAGATACAAGAAACTAAGGAAATGTAAGATTCTATTTCTGTACTTTATGGTTTATCTTGCCTAGCTTTAATATCCATCCCTTTTTGTTTCCTTTCCAGTCAGCGGACATAGACTTGGATAATTCCTACCAGCAACTGAATCTATCAAAGATATGAATCACTCTGAAGTGTAGATTCTTCTTCTAATTTAAATATAGTATAGATCACTCTCCCTGCTCACAAGATGATTGAATTAGGCACTGAAAACTAAATGGCATTAACCTTTGTCTCAATAATACTTTTTTGTGTTAATAGTTTTCAAAACACAGGTTAAATAGAGATGCACATAAGTAATCAATGATTTCTGACTGTCAGGTCTGTTTTGATTTTGAAAAAATTTTTGATACATTTTGACACTTGAAGAGCCAGTGTCCAACTCAGTGTGTAACTTGGCTGTACAATGTCAGTGAACTACATCTGTTCTAAGTTGTGCTTGGACTAAAGTATCAGCTCCATGGATAGCATAAGTTCTACTTGTCNTAAAGTATCAGCTCCATGGATAGCATAAGTTCTACTTGTCTAAATTGTCTTATGCCTAACCTTTAAAAATAACAGTTCCTACAAAACTCTGCATTTCCAGTCAGGTTTTAACTTCACGTCACCTTGTCAACTGGAGTATTCTGATAATTATCAATTCATCCTGTGAACTTATTAAAAATACCACCAACCAAACAAAATAAACCAACCAAAACAATTTGATGACTTCAGGTTCATTTGAAATTCCATTAGTTCTAGACCTTGCAAACATTGGCATAGACGTAATGAAACCCCCTTTTCTCCAAGCTCTTCAAAGAGAGAAGCTTAAAGCTTTCTTCTGTGTTCCTCCTTCCAGATTTTTCCTTCACAGTCTTCACTATGAGGATGTCCTTTTGTGATATTTTAAATACCGCTGTCATATCCTGTGATCCTTCTACCTCTCTTTCAAGCTCTACCTCTCCCAGAAAGATTGTACCTACCTATAAACTGGCATTCTGTTTGTAAAAAATCATTCAATCAGATTAAATCAATGACCTCTAGATCAACATCTCTATCATTTAGTAGTATTTTTAGCAGGTTTTGCTCTTACTTTTTTATCCTTATCCATTAGCATGTTGGTGCTAATACTTTACTACTTACCTTGTTCTGAAACCAAAGGAAAAAGGATAAATGTATTTTGTACACTATTTGAAACATGTCATTTTATCTAAGCTGAGAAAACACTTCCTCTCTTCCCTTTCTCTTCTCAGTTTAAAGCTTGTTGAATCTATTAGCCTTTACAATTTTACATAAAACAGTTTGATATTCCTGTTGCTTAAATAGAAACCATTTAATCATAGACTCTATTAGA
>WEIS01091999.1:1126-21949 GCA_013389965.1 Todus mexicanus
ATGAAAAGCGTAATTCTCAGGAGCTGGCTTCCTGAGCTGTGTTTACAGGGGCAGAGGAGCTCTAATAGTGATTGCTGCTCCTCAAGGATACAACCAGACTTGGGACTATGTGGAGACAGTAATGGGGAATGGAGGTGGCAGGGAAGGAAGGAAGGAAAGAAAAATCGTGTTCATTCCCCTTCATGCTTATTGCTTTTTGGATAGTTTTTCTTTAACTGGAGTTCTGTCATACCAGAGAGGTCCACCCACTCTCACTGATCTCTATGTCCCAGTGCCAGAGAAGTACTAGCATTAGTAGATGACGTATTTGTTTTGCACTGTGTGCCATAAATAATAAGACATGTTACTGTGTTCTGGGACTGAGTCTGTCCATTTGCTGTTGCTGTTGTATGGGGAAGAAAATTAAAATAACAGCAAAATTGTAGAGGAAGCAATGACTATTTCACCCATGCACCGTGCCTATGCGCCATCATTTTCTCCCTTTTTCCCAATCCAAAAAGCAGCAGGCTTTGATTGGATTTCTGGTTTAGGTGCCAAGTTAGACCCGTAGTGCTACTGTAGTTGTTCAGGCCGTGTCTGGTGTTAAGTGCAGCTCCACCTGAGGTGGAGGCTCAAGAGCACTTCAGCAGTCAACTTCTGGGGCAGCATTAGCACCTTGGTGGTTATACCTCTGAGCAGCACAGAGCGGGTGACTGTTGGGCCTTTTGCATCAAATTTTCTTACCCTCTACATGTGGTGGAGCAAAGTCAAATGCAGTCTGTATTTCAGGCCAGGTCATTAATCCATTCCTTCCTTGGCCCACTGAGACACACACAATGCTGTTATAGTATCTGTGTTTCCAAGAGTGTTTTGCCTTTGGTCTCTCTGGTGAGTTTTCTAGCCAAGGTAACACTCAGCTCCACGTGAATGATCCTTAAGTCGTCAGGCAGAGCTGTCCTCAACAGCAGCAAACAGGGCTCTCTTTTACACCTGCGTTCTCAATCTTTCCTCAGCAGGCAGAACAGAAAAAGTAGCTTTGATTTTTTTCTTTTTTTCCCCACAAAGTCTTAAATGTCAAAATTAATTCCAGAAAAAGGCTCTGAGGGGTTGACAAAGCTGCTGTCTCCCATCTTCTCCTTGCTCCCAGAGAGTCGAGAATTTTTACATCAGATGCCAGAATCAGTTTTATTCAGCAGAAATCCTTTAGCTGAGTGAAAAATGCAAAATCAGACAGTTTTCTGCATGAGAAAAAGTGAATCATTGCTGTCTGTATTGCTCATTCCGTTTATTAAAACTGCTGGGCCAAGATTTATTTTTAATGAACTCTGATCAGTCACAGCCAGTGATTTCACAATTCATGTTAGTACTGTAGGCATTTGTTGCACTGCAAACAGCTCATTTGCTTATTTTCTGGAAGAATTTTTTTTCATCTGCCTTGAAATTGGTCACACAGACCTCGACGGGATTTTTCAGGCTAAGTATTTTTGTTCCCATGGATAGCAGCCACATGTCAAAACCCTTTGTTGTAGCAAAAGGCAAAAAAAAAAAAAAAATCAACCCCTCTTGCTTTTATTCTGTTAAGCTCTTTCCTTTTTTTTTTTTTCCAATGTTTACTGTGCTTTGACATCCTGTCTCACTAAACCATACTTCATCCTTCTGTTTTCTGTAATATGAATGTGTGTGTAAGGGAAAAAAAAACATACCTTACAGATGGGAAAAGATAACACATAAATCAAACTGTATGCCAAAATAGAGACAGTCATAATGAAGGTTGTAGAACCATGTGTCTGCATTATATCTTCTTTTTTTTTTTTTCTTTAAAAGTAGAAGTAAAAATCAATGTGTTCTGTCTTTAACCCAAAAAGCTAAAATGCCTTAAAAGCTTTTCAGTGTAACTGGAGCTTTCGGACTGGATATTAGAATGGTAAACTCTATACGTTAAAGACTGCCAGCACAAAAAAAAAGAACCCTACTGTCCATTTTTTCTTGGATTTTGCTATTGGGTTTTCCCTCATAAGTATGTTATTTTTGAGAAATGCAATAAATGGCTCATCAGGAAATGCACTTTAGAGAAATTATTGTGTGCTTCAGGCGGTCTAAGCAAAGCTATAGTCAGACATAAATACACTACCTGTTGTGTGTTTTGCTTAATGGCATGGATAATCTCCACTCCCCCTCAAAAAAAAAAATAATAAATAGAGGCCTCATCAGCTTGGAGAGAAATGTACCTTCAGGTTTGTATCTCTGTCAGATCTTAGGCAGACAAACAAATTCTTCATCCATCCCACAACTGTGGAGTCTAGCTGAAGATTTTTTCAGGCTTCTTGGTTGCACAGCAATGCAGAAGAGCTGCACAGCAGGGCTGGAGGCCGACACAAAGCCAGAGCCTGGCCAGCAGCACCACAACCCCTGCGCTACAGCCAACTCCTTCACTCTCCCCCTGTGTTCCCTGGGATCTGGGAGAATGAAACCACTCACTCCAGAGAGGTGTTTACTTCGGTATTCCGAAACAATTTTAAAGCAGCTGCTTGAAGACAACTGAACAAAGTATTGCAGAAATGGCTTCAGACAAGGCTAGGATCACACTGTGCAGTGCTGGCACCAGATGCCCATTTGGGACCTGGCTGCAGGTGCTGATGAAGCAGAGGTGAGAGCCCCCAGCTTGAGATGGGTGGCCAGCTGTGGGGCTTTGCCCATAGCTCAAGTAGCCTGCCTCAGTCCCTGTCTGAGTATCTATCTGAGTCTCCTTGTCTCAGTACCCTCCACCTCTACCAGGCAGCTCATCAAAGGGGCATCACTCTTTAAAGAAATGAATTGTACTACAAATCTGTCCAAAGCACAGCTTTAAGAGGAGGTTGTTGCCAAGCCTCTTGTTTCTGTTCCCTTGCCTCCTCCTGGTATGACGCAACCTCATCTTACTCGGAAAACAACAGCAATAGAATCATTCAGTACAACAACTGCTGTATTTCAGTCATTCTCCACACCTTTTTCCCTTGTTTACTGTCGCAGTGTCTGTGTTGAGGCTGCCTGCACAGCTGACAGCAGTGATATCTAATGGTATAACAAAAGGGATACAGGACTAGCGCTTAGCTTATTCATCAATTTGTCTGCTCAGAGGCTGAATTGTAGCCAAGACACAAATTTGGAGGATGTTGGAAGTTTAATTTCCTCTACCCCCACAGTTCAGTCAAATACCTGTTTGCATCCCCATAGAATTCAGCATTAATAATGTTGACCTGTTCTGTGAGATAATGGGTATCCATTAGTAATTTGAGTAAACTCTCAGGGAATGTAACTGCAGTCTCAACCTCCCTGTGAGAAGCCTGGCTTCAGTTAAGCCTCAAGAAGTGATTTGTCCCCTCTGCATCTGGGGACATGGGCTGGAGTGACATTCAGAGTGAAGTTTCCATCTTGCCTCTGAGCTATGCTCGAGGTATGGCCACTTTGTTAGTGGGCTGGGTTGCACTCCACCTTTGACATTTGACCATCACCCTGAGATGCATAGAAGCATGGACTGCCCTGACCAAACCCAAGTATCTGTCAGTTTTAGCTCATGACATAGGCTTTGTGCTAGTTTATCTTCATGTAATACTACCAAAACAGTCGATTCCTGCTACATTACTTAGAAAATAAAATGTACCAAAAAATTAAAATACTTAAAATCCCATGTATGGCAAGTATTTGCACAGCAGAAACTTATTAAATAGATAGATCTATCTGTCTAACACACTAATATTTGCTTTTACATAGTAGTACTCCAGCACTGCAGAGATTTGAATAAAACCCAACATGTTGGCAGCAAAATGCATGGCCATACTTGTATTACAGAGAATAATGACTCTGTTTTCAGACACCAAATCAGAGTCACTCCTCTGTTTTTGCTTCTTAACATCAGTGCATAAGGAGATCACTTGATATGGAAATGCTTATACCTGGCTAAAGTTCTGACTCATTCTTGCTTTGCTTTTCAAATAAAATGAAAGGCAGAAACATTTCATATCTGACAGATGATTATAAGGCATTTCATGCTGACTCTTGAGGAAAAATCCACATTTTTCTCTTAATTTTTAAAGTCTTTCAGAGAGAAAGGTTTACTTTCTAAAATATTAAAATAAACACTATCAATTTCAGCTTGAGAAGTTGCTGTGGGTGCCAGATCTACAGCTGTAACCACAGTGGGACCAGATGTCTGGGGGCAAAAAAAAAAAGGACAACTGCTTCTGCTTAGCAGGATTCCAGTACTGACACTACACCAGAATTCTGACGAAGCCAAGCGATATATGACCAAGGTAAAACCACTGCCATTTTAGGCAATCCTTTTCTCTGAGAATAGCCTGTTCAAGTCTAATGGCTTAGAGCAGCTGAGGAGTAATGCAAACTGAATCATTACCAATGCACATGCAGAACGTCATTGCCGAGTTAAAGCATAGCCCCTCTAAACCTCTTCTCACATGGGTAAGTCCCTTGTCACTGGGGTAATCCCATTAACTTCCTTAAAGGTTCGAATTCCCAGGCGTCAAAGAACTCAGAGTGTTTGTACCTATGGTTATTTTTCAAGTTGGGAAATGGAGAAAGATTACATGGGGTTTTAGGGAATACAAGTCATCAGGTGAACAACAGCTTCTGCATTGGAAATTTGGACTTTGACACTTCTATCAAAGCTAATGGCGGCTACATTTGACCTGAACTAAGCCCTGCTTGGCAAATAGTGTCTGACTCGGTGAGAGAAAGGTCAGAAATGAGGAAGCAACTTGTGCTGCAAAAGTCTCATCAGTTTTGTTTTCCAGGGTTCATAGATGTCTATTGTCTGAAATGGGTAAAGCTTTTGGATACAGATTCTGGCCAAGTCAGAAACCCCATTCCTTACTCCGATGCTCAGCTTTATTTAGAGAACAGAAGAGCTCATAAACTTTTCAACAAAACCCAGCTGAGTTTTAAATGTGTAACAAACCAGCTGAGTCTTGGATGGTTTGGAAAGTAACAATCTGAAATCTGAAAGCATTTTATATGAGGCATGTAGATCTGTTTGAAAACAAACACTACAAGAAATTCAACAGTGAAGTTGTTGAGCAACTTAATAGACCTAACTTCCTCCTCTATCAAATGAACCATTTACATGGGACAATTAGCCCAAGACTTTGCAAGCAAACAAAAAGAGACAGCAAAATTGCTTTCTCCTTTCCCACTTTTTCAAAGCATTGCTTGTGAGTCTTAGGGAAATCCATAGGAACTGACATAACTGTTTTAATGTTCCCCATTGCCTTTTTGTCTTCACTTCTGCAAATTGACTTGCTGCTCTATTATTTGCCTCTAAATATCACAAGTGACATTAATTAAGGCTTTGGGCTCCCCTGCTCGCCAAGTTTAACAAACAAGTATACAGACTAGAAGCTCATTTGCTCAAAGGGGCACGTTTTGCTATTCAGAGCCAAGTTTCAGGCTGATCCATTGTGAAAACACTAGCATAGAAAGAGGAGTTTTGCAATGGAAATCTGAACTCTTGGTGGTTTTTTCTGTATACTACAATGATAATTTAGTGTCCTGTTCTTTCTCAGCTTCAGTCTTAACTCTTACTTTTACAATGATCAGACAAGTTCCATATGACTGTAAAGCAAAAAACATAATTTATTTGTGGCTTGATCCTAGAAACCTCATTCAGTCAAAACTCCTACTGTTCCCTGGGAGATTTTGCTAAGCAAGGGTTCAGGATAGAGTGTGAGGATCTTCTCAAGACACAGGGCTGAGCAGTCTTTATAGGGTAAATGATGATCACCAGCAGAGCTGGCTGAGAATGAGCTCACTAAGGGATATCTCATCAGAGCACATATGCCCCAGTTTCAAAAGGAAAGAAAGCTCCAAGTTGTCATTTATGGTTAGAAAAGAGAGGACAAACCACCTGGACCAGGGCAATAGACTGTCACCAGGAACCTTGAACTTCAGTGCAGGAGAACAGGTTCCCGCTCTTCACCAGGCAGAGAAGTGGCTTTGGTGTGGCTTCACACTTCCTATGCCAGCCCAAATCTCTGCCTATTGATGAGTTTGGTCTGTTATGAAATTACTTCTTTCATCCTAATGTGGAAAGGGTCTATCGTTTTGCAATGCACTGGAGGCAGCATGCCTTCAGTCAATGGCATCTTGAATAAGGAAAGCAGTAAACAAAATTTTGAGGTGTCTCAAGGGCTCCCTCTCGCAATGGTCTTTTTGGTGCCTTCAAGGCAGCATCTCTCCAGCATTTTCCCCTTGGCATAACAGCACAGTTTGTAACAGTGGTCAGAAGGATTCTTTGAAATTGTTTTCATTGAAGGAATATACTGACACTGTAGAAATGAGAACCGTGAGATAATTCAGTCAATAACAATCCACACTTTTCAGTAAGCATTACAAACATTTTGACTGTAGTTGGCAACATTTGTTTCAGAACAGATAGGCAATGTCAGTGTGCAGAACAGCAGTGCACCTTCACAAGTGATTCTTCGCTGCCATAAATTGACTACCCTTTTTCTCTCTAAATTACAAATACTAATCTGGGTGATTCTAAAAAGCCCAACAGATAATTCTGCTTAACAAATAACTCTAAGAAAGCCTGACAAAATGATGGTAATGTAGCCTCATCGAGTGACAGGGCATTTTAGCTCTGACATTTCTGAATCAGTATTCAAGTATTTCGGTCAGGAGCACTGCAATAGATGGACAAGCAGTAGTTTCAGCAGACTATAGATTTCTTGAGCTGTATGTATGATATGTTAGCGAGACAGCAGACTCAAGGGGCCTCTCTGAATATTTATTTAACATGGATAAGCAGTGAATGCTGGGAATATAAGGCACTGGCTCACCTCTGAAATAACACAACACAACAGCCTCAAGCTGAGAAGGGTTTTACTGTTCCCAAACAAATTTCTACAGTTCGTCATGGTGTCCTCTAAACCTGCTTTGTCACCCTTTGTCAGATTAGGCGGTGATACAAAGAGCGCCACAGAAACAGGCTGGAGAAAATATAACTAGTATCTAAAAATAACAAGCTGCCTTTTCTTGTGCACATGTTCAGCAGCACTCAGAGAGAGCCTCGGGAAATGAAAGTACAGAGCAGCAGCAGCAGCCTCCTCCTCTTTGGCATGGGGCAGCCCTGGACGGTTTCACTTTCCACTTCCTAGTTCGCTTGTGGAGAAGCCAGAAGGACTGGTGACTGGTGTCTCACCCCATACAGACACACGGACAGAGGACACTTTTAGTACAGCTGCCGACATGTTCAAATAGATGACGAGCAAGGAAATGCTGTTCTTTGCTTAGGCTTCCTTTCAGCCACAGAGAATTGATCTCATTGTCCCAGCTGCTCGCTAAGCATGAATACTTAGATCTAGACAGAGGTAGAAGATTATTTAACTTGTAAAACTCAATGCAGGGCTATCCTAGGTCTTAATCTGTGCCCCTGTTGTTAAAACAAATCCTTCTTTCTTTGTTCCTTTTCTGTACCTAATTATATTTTTTCTTGTCCTGCCTAGGCTAATTCTGCTTAAATATTTATTCTATTAAATATTTGTTTTACTCGTTTGCATTGTACAATATGTCAGATACATGGTATGAGTACTGTATAAAACAAAACCCGGTGAAATATTTTTGTAAAGATGATTAAGAGCTTTCTCTATCTGCTAAGCTTTAGCAATCAAATGAGTGTAATTCACTGCCCCTGCGCTTAGTCTTCAAAGCAATTTGTGAATACGTATATTCCTCTCTCTTTACAATATAATGATGCAGGAAATAGAATTTGATGGAAATTACTCTGTGAGAAACAGATTATATGCCATGAAGTTTACTTGGCAGTGTTCTCATCACCACATTGTACTAGTGTAACTTTGTGATTGATCCTGAGCTCCATCACTATCTGGAGACGGTGACAAAACCAGGGTTAAAGAGCGTTGGAACATTTAATCTATTCCGTATCATTTTAACATAGATAGAAATTTTTAGTACCTGGCTGGCCAATCTCTTGAAAATCCTGTGGTAATCACAGAATGCTCATAAATTTCATTGTTATATTATCTGAACATCTTAGTCAGTGGGCAAAGCCCAGTTAAAACTGAGGAATCTGAAAGTCTGTCAGCTTTAGGGGAAGCTGTATGCTCATGGCTGGGTGCAAGTTGGGGAGTCAATTCACAAGCTACAGTTTCAAACCAGGGAAATCATAACTGGGAGGAAGGAGTTTGCAGTGGACTGCAGGAATTGACACATTCCCCACAGAGACAGGAAAAAAAAGCACAGAGGAGAACCTCCTCCAAAGGGGACTGCAGGATATTTAGGTCAGTAGTCATCCACTTAATATTGTAGATTAATAAAGCAAAAAGAAATGTGTGTTTCTTCTTTTTACTGGCAAAATACATATCTATAAAATGGTTGTCTGAGCTCCTGAGACCTGTAATCACATCACAACTGAAAAACACCAGCTAATGAACATCTGCCAGGTAGGAAGAGAAGAACCAAGACATCTTTAACTCATTAAGGTCCCTGCTTAATCCCGATTTGTGGCCTGTGACAGAGCACAGAAGAACCTTCAACTGTAACAAAATCTACCCTAGATTTTTAGAAATTACTAATCGATTCAGAAGCAAAATCCAAGCCCCTTACCAAGGAGCTTGGGTTTTGTTGGTCGACCAAGTCCCCCAGGCTGGGCACCAAACACCATTAGTCAGTTTTGAATTATAATGCAAACATGTAAAACAGACATGCGCACAGATGGCTACATATATGTGTGTGTGTGTTTACAGACCCATACTGAGAGTGAATTTGTAACGTGTTTCTATGGAGTCACTTGGTCATATTGGAGACTCATAATAAGACATTGATTATTTAAAGTAAGTGTGAACTACACAAATGTTGTCAGCTAATTCTTTGGTTAAAATAATTGTTTGAGGATTACAAGGATTAGCTGTTGAGATTCAGTATAAACAGATCACCACAACTGCAATTGCTCAGAGGGCTTTGCTCCAACACACACTCATGCTGTGGCTGCAAAATGTACAAAGAACACAAGATCTGGAAAATACATGCAGAGGCAATGGCAACCGCTGGCTGGATGCTGGATTTCACTTCTAACAGGACACCAGTATCCCAAGTAGGGGATACTCATCTTCTCACGTTTATTTCATTCTATCTTGGGCTAATATGGCAACCCTGGAAGACAGTGTATCAGTGAACCTGTGCTAGGTGTATACTCAGCCACACCTATTCCACCTAAACCTCATTATCTGCAAGGCTTCAGGCTGGTCAGTAAGCTTGAGGCAGCCCTGTCCAGCTGCAAAGAGCAGCACTCAGCTCATGCCACAGAAGCAACAAGCAGGATCGCCTTGGAGATGACCCAGGGTGACCCAAGGTCTCTCTGGGTCTGTTCACATACATGAGCTTTTTTGAAACCAAGCTAAATCCTTGCAGTGAAAGAGCTTGTGAAAGGGTCTCTTTCTTGTTTGACCTTACAAGTTATTAGTTACAGACAGCAAATGCAATCAACTCACACTATATTTAGTGTATTTTATGTTAGCATTAGCCTCTCTGAAATGCCCAGAGCCCGGCTGTTTTTGGCACGGGCCTGTAGTGAAACACTGCATGGGTGAAGAATCTGTTTGAGTCCAAGAGTTCTTGTAGGAGTACATTTTCTCCATGAAGAGCACGTACAGCAAAGTAGAGAGGATTGCAGCTACTCACATACGAATTTACTGTGCTCTGAGGGGCATCCATTTTTAATAAAATACCAATGTTTGTGCTCTCAAGTAGGCAGAAAGTAATTGCATTTCATTTTAGTACTCTGTGGCAATTATAGAGAAGTTTCTTGGCTTTGGATTTGCTTTTAAAAGCCAGTTGGTCTCCACTGTTTGTGCCTGTCCAGTTAGATTATCTTTTATTGCGTAAGGGTACATAAAAATTTGAAAAACAAATGGAAATTCATCTATTAGCACAGTTAGAAAAAAGAAAGCAACACAAATCCTGGATGTGTTAAGCATCTCTTTCATCAGTCCACCCTCTTGGGTTGGACTGCGACCAATGAAATAATACAGTGCATCAGTCTTTGTCAAAAAACAATGTAATTCTTGCAATTTCTAGAAGGCTTCTGGGATTTGAGACTATTTACTGCAGTTTCTGAATTGTTAAGACAATGTTTATGTAAATGAAAATATTTATCTAGGTTACTGTTGTCAAGTAGCCACTGAGAAACATTTTGCATTTATAGATGGCCTTAAGCAACAATAGCAGCAGAAATTACCAGCAGCCAGCAGCATTTGGGATAGGCATGAAACACTACATAAATCTAAAAAACAATAGTCTACATGCTGCTGTTAGAGACCACTTGGTCCTCTTAGTTACACAGTTTTAATTCCCATTGGAAACATAAATTTTGCCCTTGGATTATAATGTTCAACCACAGAAATTAAACTATAACAACTTTCCTGTCAAGCAGCAATGCTATTTCATGTCATCAATGACAAGTTTTACAGAAAGTTACTGTCTACTCTTTTAGGCAGAGGTAATGAACTTTTTTAGTATTTCAGTATAACAGAATTATCTAATAACATCGCAAAAATAAATTAATTTCAGCTTACCTTCACTCAACTACTACGATATTGTAGGGCTACAGGTCATATGAAATAAAGTCACCACGACTGTATTCAGACCAAGGGATGAGCTTTTGTTAGCCTTATAAAAGGATTTGCCTGGACGGAAAGAATAAAGACAGTTAATCTAAGCATTTTAAGTGGACTAGCAAAACATTTTTAAAGCAATAAGCAGACAGTGTTGCTCTGAATTAAAGTAGTCCTTATTCAATTTAATTTGTTCCACTTCTGACTGAGCTATCTGCTCTTGATAAACCAGAACTTGTTTGCATTTTGCAAAACTTAGAGGAAGACATCATTTGAGATCAAGTTATAGGTAGTGGTTTAAGGCTAGCATCCACTTCTGGCACATGCTCTCTGGCTGAAACAATGGAAAGACAAGGAGAGAAATTATACATACTCCTTTATTTATTAGATTAACCTAATGCAATTGCCATGAGTCTTCTTGGGAAATGGTGATGCTATTTTCATTGTTTTTCAGTTAAGAATAAATGGTAGTTTCGGGGTGGTGGTCAGGGAGATCAAAGCAGCTTAGGCACAACCAAGAGAGCAGAAGAAGGTATGGAAGTGGCACCTACGTGATCATCTCCGTCCTTCCAGCACAGAAATGCTCTCCACAGAGCACTGTGCAAGATACTCTTCTTCTTTCCCCAAGGCAGATTTCCACCTTCCACAGGAACCAGCTGGAGAGTCATATGTGTGTGCATATGTGTGATTGCAGGACTGGCTCATGCAGACTTTGCCCCCACTAATTCATGCTTCTCTGCCAACTCTGCCAGAACAGTTGCTTGTGTCATTGCCTGGATAGGTCAAGCGAACAAACTAATCTGATTAAACATAGCCAAAAAAAGAGAAGCATGTTTTCTTTTAGGCTGGTCTGTTCCTCAGCCCACAGTGGGCAAGTCCCAAAACGTGCTGCTGGCACTGTAGGTCAAGGGAAGACAGAAGAAGTAGGAGAAGTGGCAGAGGGTGATGAAAGCTGACTAGGTGGCAGTGTCCATCATCAGGAGCCTTTTCAGCCCATAACCATTCTGTTTTCATCCCATTTATAATCTCTCATACCACTACATGCTTCCAAGTTTGACATGACACCAAAAATATCTTTATTCTCTGTATGTATTTTCACAAAATCATTACCCCCACACCTCTAATTATTACATGGCTCTTCTATGAGTACCTTAACTTTGGCTGACTCCTTCCATGGTGATTCATATCAAAAGTGACTGCCATAGCTCTCATGCTGATAGGTCTTCCCAGATCTGTGGAGCACTGTGCTGCCCAAGCATCACTTCATCATCTGCCTGGCGATCTCTCTTGCCCTGTCTTGTGGCAGGCAGGTGAAACTGGCTGTGATCTTGGTAGTCTCAGAGTCTGCCCAGGGTACATTTACTGCCTAGAATAATCTGCCTCGGAATAGCTAAGACCAAAGTTGCAACAGGTCTGTCAGTACACATATCATTACAGGTGTTAGATCATTGACAGTATCGCAGATGATTAGACTGTAGGGAAAATAATGCTAAAGGTCAGAAAGCAGAGTTTCTGCTCAGTCAGCTGCAAATTGTGTTGGTGGGGTTTTTTTAATAGGAAGCATTCTATATATGTGTGTGTATATGAGTGTATATATATGTATGTATGTGAATCTGTGAGTATGAATCTATGGATATGTGGATTTGAATCCATACATATATATGTGTGTGGATTTACACACGTAAACGCATTCACATATAGGCCAACAATGAAAGTAGCTAAATTCACAGTGGTGCCACAAATCCATGCAAGATATTTTACAGAGTATTTTACATTCCCATTTCCACCTATGGACTATTCTTCTGGTATCAGAAATTGTTTTCTTCCTCTAAAATAAGGGGAGTATATGTACAATAAGAATTGCACTATAGGTGATGTAGTATGACCAGGAAACCTGATGCCTAGAAGAAAATGGAATTGTAAAGCCATTTAACATTCATGCCCAGGATTAAAAATAGTTATTTCTGACTCTTAAAAAACCCCTCTTTTTCTCAAACTGTGATTTTCTGGGAAAAAGTCACACCCCAAAAGAAAGCATTTTACAGAGAAGTTCCTTAGTTGGGAAATACATTTTTCAGTTATTAAACAGTCCTGACTGAACATATCCCTCACCACAAGGGTGGTCAAGCAATGTGGCAGGCTGCCCAGAGAAGCTGTGGAGTCTCTACCCCTAAGGTTTGTCAGAACTAAACTCAGCATGGCCTTGAGAAATCTCCTGCCTTAAGTGGGAGGCTGGACTATCCCATCTTGCATTTTTTGTACGAGCCTGTGATTTTCAGCTCATTACCACACGGAGGAAGCATGTAGTTTATGCTGGTCATATTGCAGGCTTTAAGGATTTAAAAAGTGACAAGCTCTTTCTGCAGCCCTTAGTAGTGGCTAGCATATTTTTAAGCTTTCAGAGGATCCTGATGGATTGCTGTCCTCAGTTGTCATCGAATCTCATATTTAGTCATGTCTAATTTATTGCTTCCTGGGTAGCAGGCTGAAGGATGAGGACCTGACTGAAGTGGTCCAAGTTTCTCTAGCTCCCACAGTCTCACTGAGGCATGTGAAATGGGAGCTGGCAGCAAATCCCTCATAAGCAAATTCAGCAACTCCAGCATCCTATTCAGGAACAGGGTCAGAATCACATGTGCTGCTTGGTCCCCACTCTGCTCTCACAAATCTCTGGATGTCACCTGTGAGGCCTCATTCATCTCTCTCCAGCCTGACATAGCACATTGGCAACACTGTAGTCAGTGAAACTCTCTTCCCAAAATCCCCCAAGTCAAGCCTGGAGATCTGCAAGGATAGATGCAGGGAGAGCCTGAGGGTCTGGCACATTGGCAGGTCCTTTGGGAGGATTTTTGAAGGCCAGCCTGCTTTGGGAGGGTTTTTGAAGGCCAACCTGCTTCCCAAAGGCTGAAGCATGTGTGGTATATACCTCAGTCACTATTCAAATATTTCTTGATACTGTTCTGCTTTTTATCTCTTGCTGTCTCTTTATTTCCATATTTCCCATCTTTCATGTTCCACTTGTGCAAATAAACAAGACATAGTATTAACAGTAATTAATTTAGCAAAATTGTAGCCTTGGCAAAAAGGGCCATTTTGAAAGAGCTGGCAGCAAAATAATCATGAGAGAAAACAAAAGAGGAGCGCTACCTATTTCTCTGAGCTGCCAAAGTTGTCTTTGATCTTACTGGAGCTAATTTTCATCCAGAATAGGAAAAGAAAACTCAAATACAATATGACATGGCTAAGTTTACCTAGACATTGTGCATCTCACAGGGAGAAAATTCAAAGTACAAAAAGGCTGAGATTCTTCAGACATCATGGTATGGAAGAGAGACGAATTCAAAGGAGAAGTAATGCAAAGCTATGAGCAGCCCAGCCTCTAACTTCTCTTTGTTCTGTGCTTCTCCAGTGAGAAATCATATCATTCGGTAACAGCCAAGAAAATCCTGGCTTGCACATCGCCATATAAGTAGGAAATTCCAGGAATGAAAATATAATCCTGCAATAAAAAAAACAAGCGGAGAAAATAAGAAAAAAAATATTTGCAGCTCTGAGAAAGGAAGAACTCTACAGAACTGCAGCACTTTCCTTGCACTTGTTAAATGCAGTAGTAAAATCTTGTAGTATGTGACTTCTTTCCCTCTTAGAGACCAGTATAGTTTAGCCTTTTTGTGTTGACAGTGGCTGTTACAATAATCCCTTTTTTCATAACATTCTGGAAAAAACAGTTCTGTTGGAGACTAAAAATTCTTTAGATCTGGTCCCAGACCAGAAATGTTTCTGGAAATTTAAACAAGATGCTGTCAATTATTTCTGAATTATGTGTAGATGTCTGTCAAAGCATACATTTCTTTCTCTCTCTCTCTTTTCTTTTTTTTTTTACCATTCACAACTTACTTAAAACAAGGTAATTTTTTTAGCACAAAATTTCTCTTCTATGCCTATACAGCTTCATGGATAAATAAATCAGTTCCTCATAAGTGATTCGAAAATGGAATTTTATGTATAGCAGAGTAGTATGCTAGGAATATTCAAAGCTAAGTATGGCTATGATTGCCATATGAAGTTAGAAATTTTAGATTTTTGTGTCAAAAAAGTCCATTTTTTCAGATGCTTACCAATTCAGAGAGGCCACAGTGAAATATTTTTGTTCGTATATAAAGCAAAAATCAGTAAAATAAACAGAAATATAATAAATATGTAATAAAAAACCCCATAAAATCACTTTTCAAAACCACTGTTGATATCAAACATATGAAGACTTTCAGGCAGTGTCAATACTGGAAAAAATATTTTACTGGTAACTTAGTCACAGAATATCATGCCATTTGTTGTATACAGGCTTTGGTTGATGTTATTGAAATTAAAGCTTCTTTCAGAAGCTTATAAGCATTGGAGATCCTTTCCTTCCTGCAGAACTGGAAATGTTAGTGGCTGTGAGCACAGGATGTACTCCTGCACAGAAGATACCCTTTTGTCAATAATTGTGTCAACTTCACATGAGCCGTGCTCAGTGGAGCAAACCCAGGCAGGTGGATGGATGGCTGAGACTCCCTCCCCTCCGTGCTGGGTCTGTAAGGCTGTGTCATGGGGCAGAGGCAGTCTGGAGAGCCCTGACCCAAGGGGTCTCCCACATGATCCCCAAAACACTGCTATTGCCAGCGAAGTGTGTCTGTGACACCGGAGTTGGAACCCTGCTCTTACTATAAACACCCTGTGATTTTCAGTGACCACAAGTGGACAAGTTCTTAGTTTTAAATTTCATCCATAAGCCGGGACAGGTTCACCACGATCAAAAAGAAATGCCAGAAAGGAGGGAGAAGACCGTGAATGTCTGGGAAAAAGTAGTCCTTACAGAAGAGTTGAAAATCCCTATGGACAGTGGCTTTGCGTTTTGAATGCCGTTCACTTAAATTGGTTGCCTGGTGTAGTCATATCTGCTATAATTGCAGGAGGTTGCAGTTGCCAAAACATCTCCTGTATGCATACCCTTTTATTATGGCATATAAGCACAACATTTCCAGTAATTTAGGGGCAGCTAAAATCTCCTATTCCTTGGAAGTTGCCTTCCTTGTAGTAGTTTATGCAGCATCACTGGGGCAATACAAGCCAGACTGAAGCACAGTAGTTACTATGTTAGAGTTGATGTCACTAGTTAGAAGCTCCTACTTGGCATTTAAAAAACCCCAGCCTGTTAAAATCCAAAAAGGAAATATGCAGAACTATACTCAAAATTCAATTAAAAAAACCCCGCTGTGTTTTTGTCTCTCGTTGAACTCTAGTGTCAATTTGACAGTTTCTGTCTAGCCCACTAAAGACTTATGATATATAGGTTTTCTTAGCACCCTTTGAAGTAATAACTTGTTTTTTAAGGTTCTTTTCCATGATATTCTTTCATGAAAACTTGAAAGGCAGCACGATTTATGGGAAAAGAGGCCCTGAGTGAGCAGCCCAAAGCCACCAAATCATGGCAATCTCAGTGCCACTAATTTTTAAGATATTAAATGTTTTTCAAGAAGCACCCTCTACTGGAATTGTCTTTCATTAAAGAGAGGTAAATTGCCAGCTTTCATGGTTTTGAAAGGACACTTGAGAGTCTGAAGTGACTGCAGAAACCTTGAGGCAATTAAAAAAGAAAAAAACTGTTTTGATTCTCATGAACTCTTAAAGCAATCCCATGATTTCTTAGGATATGCTTCATGAGTTTTGATCTCACACAGCTGTCAGTGCCGTATTCTTTCCCTAACTACGATGTGGCTTTTCTTTCTCATTATTTAAATGCAATATTTTATGCTTCAATAAAGACTCAGCCTTTGGAGTTATGCAATTATGAGAAAAAGATTTTGGATCACCTTCCCACTTCCCATCACTGAGGACAAAATCTTGAAAATATAAAGCCTAAAAATTAAGATGTGAAGACAAGAAAACCCCACAACCCAAACTGAGCACCAAATAACGTGTTACATCTTTTTAAAAGAATCCCTCAATCTTGTGGAGAGCCAGCTTACGTTTTTTTGGACCCATGAGGTGAGTACCACTGCTAGTTAGCACTTGAAGGAGGAATTAGGTGGTTGTTTTTCTTTTACAGTGCTTTGTAAATGGAAAGCACTGTTTGCCAACAGTGTCACACATTGTTTATACTTTTATATCCCTTTATTATTTGTATTACTGTAGAGCCAGGAAGCCTGCAGTAATCACAAGCCCATTCCATTAATTACTGTGCACAGCACAAGCGAGTCTCTTCCCCACAGTGGATTACCCTTGTCAATTTGTTCAATTAAGGGGCTTTTTATTTCACTTCTCTTTGCTAGTGTGGGGCACCTTTTACGTTTTATCCACAGATGGCCTGGGGGGCTCAGAGGGGGCATGATTTCAGGCAGACCAACACTCATCCTCTGCTGGAAGAGGCCCTCAGAGGTGGCTGAGCTCTTGCTTCAGCTAGAGCTGCAAATAGGCAGGGAAAGCAGAGGGCTCTGTCGACCACTGGGACACAGTACATCAGCATTTACAGGTGCTCTATGTATTCCCTGGCTATGCTTTTACCATCCTCCAGGGGTTAGGTACACACACATGCAGCATAATCCACAATATAGGCAAGATAGGGTGACATCTACCAGCTGTTGAGGCAGTACCTCAGCCTTCCTATAGCCAATGGGAGCTTCTCCATTGATCTGGAAAGGCCATACACAACAGCCATAGCACACAACCTTTGTGTCCCAGGCAGAACAGCCATGCCCATTCTCCTCCCCTCAAAAAGAAATACAACTCAGGAAGTGTAGATAACAGAAAATTTAAAAATACTTCCCTTAAAATACTAACTAGAATAGGAACCAGCAACGTAATCATATTATTGATTTTTCAGTCTGATCTTAATCAGGTTTTGCAAGACTTTGCAGCTGCCAGCCATTCTGCAGACTTTTCGAAGCAGCTCCAAGTCATGCCTAGCTGAAGAGCTAAAAACTAGAGAGCTGATAACACAGGAGCTGCTGGTAGGCATAGTCATTTGCCCAGCTAGGAAGATATTTATTTATAGAAAAGCCTTTGAACTGGACTACTTCATTTTAACGTAGTAATAACCAGTTATGGTGAATTCAAAGAGCGGTAGGGTGTAACACAGCCATGCATTATATACCCCATTGTAAATGGTCTCTAAGGGAAAGCCTGTAATTTAGGGAGATTTGAATGGCAAAACCTGGGTCATTGTAACAGATACTTTTTCTTGGTTATTTTTATGAAGAGGGTGAAAGAGAAAAACTGGCCTGAAGAAGCCAGGCAGTGTGTGTTTTCATTCAACCTTAGCTAGCTATGAAACCTCCCGGAGCTCAATCCCTTGCGGCCAAATATTTGTTTTAAAATTAATTGTTCACACAGGAACTAAATAGCAACTTGCTGAATGCAAAGCTTTTAAAGGAGATTTCTGTTCCTCCTCAGGACATTTTTCCCATGTGTTGCTGGCTCTTTCGTATGTTCTGTCACCTTTGGGAAGCAGGATTCAAGCAGAACCAAGGAAATGGCTATTCTGTTAGCTTGTTTTTAAAGATTATCCATGTATGAGTTGTTTTTAGATTAATATTACAGGAGAGCCTCAGGGCTCAGTTCAGAGGTGTCTGTTGCATTAGATCACTTCACTGCAAGCACTCGGCAGGCAGCATATGCCAGAGCACAACCCAGGGAGCAAAAGTGGGCCATTATCACCCCCATAATGCAGCACCACTTCAGGTAGGTGCCCTGGTCAGGTTGAAAGCTACAGGCAAAAAAAGAAATAAATGTGAGGAGGAAAGCAAGGACTCAGGTAAAGAAATCCTGGCTGCCTGGAAGTCAGTAGTTAAGTCTGGCTTCCACAGAGCCAGTTCTTTGGGCAGGGAGGAGCGTGACGTAGGCATGTCACCTAACTCAGGTGGAGAAGTAGGAGAAACAATCAACCAAAGCCAAACCCAAACACTAGAAACCAAAATATGCAAAAGTAAGATTTCAGTAGTGCCATAGAATGCCTCCATGTTATCATTACCGAATAGGAAATTAAATATGAACATATGTAGTACAACACTACTTCATTGTCACTAAGAATTAATTCTTTTCAAATGAGTTTAAGATCTCATCTCCATCTGCCTATTATTTAGTGAAATTCTACCCAGAATAGGTCCAAATTTTATCTGTATGATCAGTCTCAGCTCTCTTATCCTAATTTCCTGTTGATACAGAGTAATTGTAACAATAAACTAGAACTCTTTTGTGAGAAGAACAAGATTTTTGTACATTTTTCATGGATTATGTTTATAGACTGAACAAATTAGAAAAATAAAAGGAAATAACCACAAGTTCTATTTACCCTTGTGTTTTACACAAGAATTCTTCATAGCCCTTGTTCTCTGGCTTCCAACAGGCACTTGATTCCCCCAAATAACATTCAAAATCAGCATTAGAAAATAAGGTTTTACCACTTGAATCTCAAAATAGTGAAAAAATCCCATGCTTCTAAAATGATGAAGAATAGGCTGTTGGTGTCTTTTGTAGTTTTATCAAATCAAGCAGTAAGTTTCTTGTGGAATACTTTAAAATCACAAACTTCTCTTTTTTCTGTCTTTTTTTTTTTTTTTTTCATTTCTTTTTCTTTTGGGAGGAGTGCAAAATGGTAGAACTACATTGAATCAAGTGCTGAGGAACCTGATAAAGTTACCTACCCATGACATCAGCTGGAAGCAGTATGAGGTGCTTTAAAAATGAGTATAAGGCACATGCTATGGTAAGCTGAATCCTCATTTACTACAAATCACTTCTTCTTTACTCCAAAAAGCAACCTACCTGAAAGTGAGTACTAGCATTAAATGAGGATTAGGATCTCTGTTACTGAATATTAAGACAAAATCAACTAAGCAAACAGAATCCAGACAGAATTGCTTCAGATAATAACCAGAAAGTGATAATTAGCCAACCCTCCTAGAATGCCTAACTAAACCCCTATGGTGTAGCATATTGGTACTAGCAATCTCTGTTATGGTAAAACAGATTAATTGAGTTAAACGAACAAACCGGCAATTCAATTTCACATTCTCTAACACCAATTAGATGAAAAACATAGAAAAGCAGTGCTACAGCTTACACTGCAGCATTAGGGTGGAAAAGGAAAAGCAAACTCTAAGAGAGGATCAGTGTCTCTGAGGGCTCTAGCAGCAGAGTAGGAATTGTAACGTGAAGTATGTGTTCAGAACTGAAAGCGAGAGTATCCAGCCCTCCTACGTTGTATGGTTTGATTTGTGTTACAGCGTGCTTACATTGTTTTTTAGGATCTAAATTAGTAATATTACCATCATGCAGTAATGTCTGGAGTTTTTTTGACATTCACATTCAAAGCACAGTCCAGTTTGTGCTCAGCATGAGTTAAGACCTTTGCAAATGCAGACTCTGGCTGAGTTTCACATAAAGATCTCTGCTAATGTCTCCCCTATCTCAGCAGTCCAATTTAACACTACACAAAATACACTGTTCATATGGTTCTAGTACAAACAATCCAATTTGCACTAACAGTCATTCAGCAACACTTTTTTCTACCTAATCTCATGTTAATATTGATATTATGTAAGTACATTATCTGATCAGAAAGAAATTGCTAACAACCAGTGCCCTCTGGGTGATAATACCAGTTATTAACAGGAAAACTTCCAAATACAATTCTCTTCCCCAAGAGGCTTCTGAGATTAAATTTAAAAAAAAGCCAAAAAAACCCCCCACCAAAACCAAACAAACCAAAAAACAGAGAAAAATTGTGCATGTAAAGTGACTTGAACTTGGTATAACTACAGACCGAGATTCTCTGTATGAAATATGGGTTTTATTTAGAATAAGTCATTAGTGCAGCTGTTGAAAGTGTTTAAATAAGTCTAATTGCTGCTAAGTTATGTTTTCAGAAAGTAGTAATTTGTAGGTATTACTTTGTTCAGAGATCTGTAACACAAATATAAATATTATTTAAAATAATCATTTTACACTCCAGAGGCTCAAAAAATGTGTCAAAATCAGACACGGTTCCTGGCCAAGATCGTGACTGGAATTGACCCAAGCACAAAAAGAAGTGCAGCTAAACCCATACAGCTATTTCCTGGATTTGTGGGTGAATGTGCCTTTTATATTTTCCTAACAGTCAAGGGTTTTTCCATACTTCCTTGCCTCTCTAGCAGAGAAGGCATGCAAGGAATATATAGTGACAACAGAAACAGCAGCT
>WEIS01092019.1:0-11296 GCA_013389965.1 Todus mexicanus
AAAAAAAAAGTTTGTCAGAAACTCTCTTTTAAATACAGAAACAGATTGTTCCCTAGTTTTACCTGCACAGCAAGATGACCTCTTAGCAAATTCAGTCTAACAGAAAGTAAGAATAACTAATACAGGGGATCCTCTAGCGCTTTAAATAGAAGAAAAATCAATATTAGTTCCAATATGAATGGAGTGTCGGATTGACTGAACAGGGAGCTTTGAAATAAATATCTAAGAAATGTTTGGATGAAATGGACATCTTTACAGACATTTGGTCTGCATTTCTGAAATGTAGATGATTAAATCCACATTGTTGGCTTCTTCCCCCTCTGCACTATGTCTTTCTTTACATCTTGCGAAAAAATTTATGAACAAAGTTATTGTAAATCTGCGACGTCTGTCTTGTCACTTAGATTCTTTTCAGAAAGGCTGCCTTGCCAATGTAGATACACAATCCTGTATGATTAATATTTATTACTTATAATTCTAAATACAATGGAAGGTCACCAAAAATACCGTGCCTAAAGGAGTCTGGAGCCCTTTAAAATCACTCTGGTGATGGATTCTGAGTCTTGAGAACTGAGCTCAACATCTTAGCAAAACACTTTTCTATGTAGGATTTCCAGTATTTCCTGCTTCTGACCATGGCTAAAGCCAAAAAAGCACAAAGGTGAGTGAAAGTTACCGATCTGAAAACACAAGGTTGGATTTCAAACCCAAACAAAGGTCAGGGAATGTCTGAACTTGTCTATAATCTTGGTTCAGCCTATAATAAAGTTATGAGTAAAATGCAAAGTTAGGATGCAGAGTGAGATTTGAATTCAGACAGAACAAGCACAGTAGCTGAAAACTGTTTTATTTTCCTCTTAATCTTTCTCATATCCATCAAGAGATTTTATCTAGATTTTGGGAGACATTGTTAGAAAAATGAATATGTTTAATGATTTATTATTATTATTAATTAAAGGAATGTAGCTTGGGTTTTTCAGATTTTCTAATGAAATCCTAAAAATATTTCAGGGAGATGCAGATCATCTTAGAAAAAGCTCATTGTACTAACAGCTCATTCGCTTTTCAGTGCAAATCCAACCATTTTTAAACATTTTTTAAAAAAAACAGAAGCAATTTGAGCTCACTGATCAACTGATCATGATTCAGCCCTCTTCTAGTAAAACTAAAGACATATTAGAACATTACAGAACCACGGGATGCAGCAAATTGGTGAAGATTCCGAGATGGAAATCAGGTCAGACCCCTGAACTGGTTCACTTACCCGGCCTGAGATCTGCTGCATGTTTGAGTAATCTTCTTTAAGGAGCTAAATGTAATAAGCACAGAGCAAGAATCTGCATCTGCCTCTGCATCTTCATTCAAAGATTCACTGCAACTGCGTTTAAGTAAAGTCACTAATGGAAGCACAACCCTGGGAAAAGACAACTTAGAAAAAGTAGGTTCTGTTGATCAGCATGCTGCTAGGCAATTCATACCCAAAGTGAGAAAAAATCCTGGTGACATTCATCAGCCAGGAGACTTTTCACTAGAAACAAATTTCCAGAGCATTGTTAATAACACTTTTCTAGCCAGACAGAGCTGTCTTGACCGGTGTGCTAAGTGAAAACAAAACCAGAGAGACAGACGGAAAGGACCGAGGCAATTAAAATAAATAAATAAATAAATAGACAAAAAATAGATAAATAAAGGCTGTAATTTTCTTAAAAAATAAAATCACAAATAATTCCAATCTCATGAAGAAATGTTTACAACAAGCCACATGTGCTTGTGCAGACACTTCTAATCTCATTAGATTTTTCTGGCTGCTATTAGTGTTCTCTGAGTCACTTGATTTCTCGGCAACATTTTAAAGAGTGCGAGCCTTTGCCCTCCAGTCTAGCCGTTGTTAAAATAGCCCGTTCTAGAAGGAGACTTAGGAGCTCATGGATTTTCTTCCACGCTTTCGAAAGTTCAGAACAAATTGACCGTTGCATGCAAAACAATAGTCAACCACAAACTATCTTCACAGTCAATGAGCAACATTCTGCTCCCAGCTGGGTTAGTGTGAAAAGTGGAATAATCCCACCAAAGCAAGAGGATGGTTTCAGATTGTCATCAGCATCACACGGCAGAGGCTGGCTTTCCAGGCTGTCTCCAGTCCCCCAGCTCTCTGGCTGCAAACACGCTTGCTCCAAAGTTCCCCTCAGCCACTGTTCACCAGTTTGGGGATCCCCTCAAGTCAGTACAGATCTCTGCAGCTCTAATCAGAAGGGGGGGGCCACATCGGGTCACAGCTTAGCTTTATTTTATCAATATTTTAACAATAAATACCATCAAAATGAAAATCGAGAGCCATATGCACTGTTGTACATATGAACGCATGAGAGTTTCCTGCAAAGGAGCTGTCATTCTGAATTTGCTAAAGTAATGCGCAAATAATCACCAGTATAAAGCAAATTGTGTCAGGCAGATGCTACAGACAGAACAAAACAGTCAAACAGTCCTAATTCAGAATCACGTAACCTGGATTGTTAAACTGTGGAGGAGAGGAGCTGAGGTGTTATGCATGGATTTCTGCTAACATACTTGCTGAATTTCTGCCTAGAGATGTGCCTCTCTGTGTTTTAGCCTGCCCTTGTTGAGGCTCTCAGAGCAAACTTCTCCTGGGGTGAGATAATGAGTGCTTGAAAGTGACCCATCTGGAGACGGACGTGAAGAAAGCGCTTCCCCTGCCTGGAATATGTGTTCAGCGACAGCTTTCTCCTGCCTATCCAAGTTTCCCAAGATAGCAATTATAAAGGAACTGCCAACCATGCAGTCAAGATGACAATATCCTACGCGGTTTGGTTAGCTGTGCCAATTCCCTCTACTCGCTGGAGTCAATATGCTGCCCCCGTTATTGCTACGTCTGCGTGTCTCTACCAACTAGCAGATCCACTGGGCATTTTGGCACTAGCTCCACTCTTCCAAGGGCTGCCTGCTCAATTGCTCATTCACTCTTTCTCGCTTTAAACATTCAGATCCAACAGCATCATGCAAATTTTATGCAAAGTAGCATCTGCAAGTCTGACATATTCACTCAGACTTCCCCCTCTTTTGCCAAGTTAAAAATAAATAACCTATAAACTCTTGGGCCTGTAAAGACAGAATATGCATTCAGAGAGTTTTTAAAATATAACTGCTAAGACCATTTCTCCTTTAGGGTCAAAATCCTTTTTTTCCCCTCTCATATTTTGCTCCTGCCTCAGGGATCTCAACAGCAGCGAGGGAAAAAGTGTCCTTGAAATAACCTACAGAAGACCCAGTTCTGTGTGTTTCTACCTCCCTTACTTGAAATTTCAGCTAATCTATTTTTAAAACTCCAGAGAATGCAGCTGGTGATATACCTCTGACACGAAACAAGAAAGTAGTAAAGTGGACTCATTTCCAATACTGATTACGAATAACACTAGTTGAGCCAGATCTTAGGTTCAGAATTCAAAGGTTCTCTGTCTTCCACACTAGAGCTGCCTTCTCTTTTCTCCAGGGAGAAGCAGATTTGTCCCTGACCAATACACTTGAACAGGCAAAGTCATAGGGATGCCAACCAGATAGCATAATGATAAAGTATATCTTAAGGCAACAAGGAGAAGAGTCTGTAAAAGGGGATACTGAGCCACTGCTGAGGTCAGTTAGGACTTGCTGAGCCGCTTGGCCACGTCTGCGTAGGCTTGCTCAATTTCTTTGTCTGCCGCACAGGTGTTGGTGAATTCATCCCTGGCATATGCGTTCTTCAGGTACCGCCACAACCCCGTCATCTCTGCTGGGATCTCAAAGTTGCGGTATTTCTTTGCAACAATCTAAACCAAAGATAAAAGAGGGGCTGGTGATATATCTCCAGGTTCATTTTTAGAGAGCTTCTTACTCTTTCTTGTCACATAATTGATAGTAAAGGAGAGAAACTTGGAGCCTCAAGGGCTTATAAGAGAAAGAGCCTGAAAAGCAACCGCTAATTGTCCCCTATCTTGCAAGGATGTTCCTTGGCCTAAGGACATTATAAATCAATGGCCTGGCTACTGTCACCAAATTATGACTTTTATGGCAACTGACTATCTTTAATTTTACCCTATTGGTTTTTGGTGGTTTTTACAAGTGCATCACTTAAAGCTGAAACGAAGCGTAAGAAAGAGTCGATTAGCTGAATCATAAAAAGCATGATAGATTTAAGGGAAGGGCATTAGTAACAACTATATATAACATATTTTCATAGTAACTGTTGCATTTATATTTAACATTATATTATATTTTATATATACTGTATTTCTATTTTTAATATATGCCATATATTTTGCCTGGACAGTGTTCTCAGAGGATGTAACCATCTACAGCTGTTGGAAGGCTGTATCTGTGTTCATGCAAAGGAAAAACTGAGGGTGGTGTGGGTACCATGATTGAGAAATCAAGATGATGTAGTAGATATTAGAAACAGAACAGGAGGATCAGGATAAACTGGGGGAGAAAATGGTTATTTCAAGACTTGTTAGACTAGGAAATTGTCTATCAAGGGAAATTTTTGATTTCTAAAAACATTCAGCCCCTATTCAAGAAAATAGTTAAGTGCACACTGAATTTTAAGCACCTGTATAGTCCCATTGAAGTCGATGGGACTAAGGTGTGCTTAAAGCTAGTTGGTTGCTTGAACAGCTTGCTGGATTGGGATATTTCAGTATTCCTGTAAGAGTATACCACATAGAATAATCCTGTGGTGACAGAAAGACCTAGCTGATAGGAAGGGATGGATTAGCTGATTTAATGAGTGCGTCCAATCTCTAATTTTTCTGACAGTATGAAATTGTCGCTGGGCATAAATTACATGCATATGTGCCACAAAGTTCCCCTTTATTTTTAGAACACGTGGCAGAGTTGTTTTCCATCTCAGATTTCCTAGGACAGTCATGTTCTCAGAAATGGCTGTGATTTGTTTTTATTACCAGGATCCACTTGGTACTTGCAAGTCCAAATCCTCTCCTAAACTGCATTTAATTAAGCATTCCTGCCTTCAGTGATGCTTCACACACGCATGGGGAAGTTAAAACCTGCTGGGCAACTTAAGTTGAGATTTTCACAATTTCCAGTGCACATCTTCCATCAAGTGAAAAAGTTTTAATAATTTACTCTTTTCTACCATCTGTGAAATACTCTCCAGGCAATATCCTATGGCTATATTTGTCTGAGAAAGACTCTAATTCTCTTTTTACATCTTTCATTACATCCCAACAAAGAGACAGGAGCTGGTAAGAGGCCACACATCCATTTTGCATTGTCTGACTATAACATCACCAACGAAGATAAGCCAAAGAAAGAGCTAAACATGTAAGGATATTATCACATTTCTTACCTGGTGACTTATGCAATCTTTATTATTTTGCTTTGTTATGGTCTTATTTTTTTATTTTTTCTAAATGTGTGCAGTCAGCTCCCAGGCACAGTTTATATTTTGGCTCATGGAGCCAAATTAAATGCATGACTTGGCTTTAATTCTGAATTTTCTGGCTTGCTAAGGTTTGCTTTATTCTTGCTTTATTCTAAAGAAACATGTAATCTGATAAATTAAATAAATGCAACTTTCAGAAGTCAAGATGATGTACACTGTTTGCACTATACCAGCCACCACCGTACATCTTAAATCCTGGACCTTAGCGGTGATTTTTTGATTTGTTAACTTCTCTGTGTGAAATACCAGATGGAGCAAATATTCCCTCAAAAGATGGACTGCTGCTCTTAAGCTATAAGAGGGTGGGAACTGACTAAAATTTTGACATCTCTCTGAAGAATAATGGGAACTAATTAATATGAAATATGCTGCTACTTACAACAGGGTAAAAATAAAGAGATGGGATACCTAGATCTTAATAGTGTCCTTGCCACTAATTAGAGATGGGACAATTCCCCCATGTCCTAAATACAAAGTTGCTTAAGTTAACCTGTAGGAAAAATTAAGGAACAAAAGTGTGTTTCAGACTCTGCTCTTCTAGGACTTAAGATGCCTCTGCTGAAATATATGTTGGCTTTAGCTCAGGGCCATTGGAGCTGGGCACTCTTTGACAGGTTTCTTTGGCCATCACGTGATATCTCTTACCTTAACAACATGGAGTTTGGGCAGAAGGTTGCAGTCAGCAAGAGTCAGGTCATCTCCATCCAGAAACTTGCGTTTAGACACTTTCTCCTCTTCAGTGCTGTTTGCATCAATCTCCTCTGGCAGAGGGGTTCTCAGGTAGTCATCCAGCTTCTTCAGAGCCTTCACCAAGCCTCTTTCAAGAGCTTTGCCAAAAAGCAATGAATAAGTGATTAAGGCAGAGTAAGAATTATTTAGAAACACTCATTGTCGATGGCTATGGTAGTAGCTAGAAAGAAGCCAAGAATCATTTCTTCTTTGTTAATTTGTGCCCCGATGACTACATGATCTGATGACAAAGTAGACCAGCAAGCTCTGCCTGAGGGTAAAGCTCATCCTTCAGTGGCAAAAGGGGAAACAGGAAACTGTGTCTTCTCCTAATCAGCACAGAAAACAACCCAGTGAAAGATATCATGGAAGGAAAGAAGGTTGTCAGTATGATAGACAAAAAAAATATGTACGCCCTACAATATTCTTCTGGTCCATTGAGGCCATCTCACAGTAAACTGGAGTTTTGCAAGTTGCTGCTTTATTTTTCTGAGCAGCAAGGTAGGACTGTAATCAAGCATCACTTCATCTCTAAGAAATTGTAGTTTTACTACTTTTAAACCCCTTCCAGAGTAATTTAAAGGAAGTAGCAATAATTCCAAAGATGCTAAACAGAGCCCTTTGGAGTTAGAAGATACGCTACAGGTGAAATGAAGGTAATATAACAGCAGTTCAATACAATGCTACACAAAAGAGATTATACATTCATCCACTGTTAAGATTCCCCTCACTTCAGGTTCTGCTTCGGTGCAAATTCTCTTTTTGATATGTCTCATAAGGAGTCACAATGGAGAGGGGATTTTAGATTTCTCACTTCAATTGCTAAAGACCATGATCCACGCTGCTCTTAGCTCCAACAAAGTCCGGTCTTGAAAAGCCACTTAGGCATAACATAAAGAAGAAGAGTGCAAATTTTTTGCTTAAAAATATCAACCCAGGCACAGAATTTATGTCCTTATGCTTTACCAGGAGGATAACAGAAAAATTTGATTGCTATAATGCACTCAGAGGAAGCTGGATGACTATGTGAAGGTTTGCATGTTATTTGAACTGCAAACACTCTAGGGTAAAGAGGGTCTTTTGTATCTTTGTTAGAAGGGTGACAAGCATGATGGGATCTTGGTCCCTGAAAAGTGCCCCAAAGTGCTAAAGCAATATAAATAAGAAACAGCAAGAATTTACAATGTGAAAAAATAACAACATGACTCACGGGCTTAGGGCCAGAATTTCAGCTGGTGAAAATTACCTGCAGTGATTTATACCTGCTGCAGATCTGGCCTGGAGTCAGCGTTTAAGGTGTAATCCTGTAAAATCTTATGTCTCTGAGTAACTTACTGCCATTTAACTTAGGAGAGACTACCCAATGAGTAAAGTTGCTCAGGAGGTGCAGCACTGCAAGGTCTATGGAGATAAATATATTTATGGAGCACAACACAAGCTTCAAAAGGCTGCAGCGATCACCCTGTGTTGAGCAGTTTGCTGGCACAGGTAGCTCTGCTGGCTCTGCTGCCAGCCGCCCCTGTGTTTTTGGCACGGAGAGAAAGGCGGCGCGTACGGAGCCGTTGAGAGAGCAAGAGCTGAACACCACAGAACATGATTTCTCTGCTGCCCTAACATCCATTAAACCTTGTGCCAGGGGTGGAAGTCAGATTAAACTTCCTGATGTCTTGCTCCCACTGAAGCCTCTTGGCCAAGCACCAGGGAACCATACCAGCTCTTTTGTGGCTGACTCCTAGACACAGTGGCAAATCCTGGCTTAATTGATTGACTGGAGAAATGACTGCGATCCAACTGAAAATACCCCAACAAACATAGCAGGGAGGGAAAGAATTTTCTTTCTGAAAGCAGAGCATCTAAAGCGACTGAAGTGCTGCCATCCATAAAACAAAAGTGTTGCCATCCCTTATTTAATCAATTCAGACTGAATTTTGACACTGACATTCTGCTGTCAGATGCTGGCAGTGGTGTCCTTAATTGTCTGCAGCTGCAGCTCCGCCACATAACTTCTACTGAAGGGTAATAACTGCATAGCGTGTAATATTGCCCCATGTGGCAACACTCAAAAGATTTAGCAATCTCTTTTTGGTTTGACCCATAACACCTGCTGAATAGATAGTTCTCCTTGTCTTGGTCAGCCTCAGACTATGCCCTCTTACAATGAATTCGTTTAGACACAATGGAATCAAACTGCTTTGATTTAATTCCATTTTGCTTGTTCAGATTTTAGAGAACTGGCTTAACACTGAGCATCTCCTATTTTATGTGTCTGAGATGATTGGTTCTATGAGTCATCTGTGCAATATTTCTAGTGTCAATACAGGAATTAGATGCTTGGTGCTAGCCCATGGGGTCAGTTAGGTGTGTGGGTGTGTATGAAGACGGGAGCACCAGGTGAGACATGTTTATGCAACTTTTCTGGAACTTATTAGAGTTGTTTTGGGGGTTTTATTCTCTTACTGATATATCAAAGTGCGTCATGACTGTCTGAAAAACAATGCCTGGAGTGAAGCCTGTTTGTGACAGTGGGAAAAACATCTATCTGAATTCATACTTGGCGCTTACATACAGCAGCTTTAGGCCAGAAATAAGCATATGTTCAGGGTTCAACACATCTGTGACCTAATTCACAGGCTCTGCTGGAGCCCACAGGATCCTGACATCTTAAAGTGAAGTCACCGCATAGTCATGACCATCTCATGGTAGTCAAGAACTGGATCAGTACTTGTGGCACAATTTAGTTAATCAAAACTCTTCTCCTACTAAATCTCTCAGAAGAGCCATGAGAATAGAAGAGTGGTGAACAAGGAAGAGGTGCCTTTCTTGCAACTCAATAGTGACAGAATTTTGAAAAGCCAAGAGAATTATCATCCCAAAATTGCTACTTCAGATGGAGTTTAGGTGCACAGGATAAGATTTTTAAAGTCTGTCGATGGTTTTCCAGGCATTTTTTGAAACCCATGTGCAAATATTCATGTTCCAAATCCTACTTTGTAGGTGTCCTGACACATTCAGTTTTCTCTACATATTTTGAAGTCTTATCTTCCTTGAGAAGTTTCTCAGGGAAATCCTGACTCGAAGTAGGAGGATGAGTAAAAGAATCTCAAAAATATTGAAGGAAGTGCCACATCTCAGAGAGTGCCACATGTCTAATGCTGGTATGGTTGAGAGAACCCACCTTATGTTTGAATTCACCAGTGATCCCTCAGAACGGAGGGAGATGAAACACAGGTGAGTTTTTTCTTTCTTACAAAAAATTCCGGGAGAAGTGTTGTGATTTTACCAGTGGTATGGGGAAAGTGTTTTCCTGGAAAGTGGAGGACTGAGTTTCAACACTTTTTCAATAGGATGTCAGCCCAGATCTGCCAGATGATACCCCACCAGCGGAATGTCAAGTAATCCATACAACTCTGCTATTGAACTGTTTCACTTCCCATTCAGTGAATCGTAAGTGAAGACACACTACAGGTAAAAGTCAGAAAACCTTCCTCATTTTTTCTCTTATCTAGTTGATATTTAAGTATTATGTGAAAGGTGGAAAAATGTGAATAGAGGTCAAGAAATAACCTCCTTAGAATATTGTACAGGTCTAAAGGTTTTGGGACTCTTACTGAGAAAGAGCTGTTTGGGTTCATATTACTTAGAAAGGTCAGCAGAAGAGAGATTTAATTCTAAACCTCCCCTACTCTGTCTATTTCGTGAAAATGTGGATGACTCTATATATTGTGTCCACTGAGAACACAGGGGACAGTGGCCACTCACCAGGGCAGGGATCTTGTGAATACCAGTCATAGACTGAATGAAGACATTTAAAAAGAGGTAACTAATTCCCCACTTGTACTGCCCACAATGAATTTCAGAAATGGCTAAGCGGCTAATTTCCTTGGCAACTTAATCCTCTTGAAACATCATTAAATAACTAAACAGGTTTGCTGATAACAGCTGAGGCTCCACTGCAAGTCAATGGGTGGGAATAATCTTTCCTGAAGCGAGCAAAAGTTTCAATTAAACACCCTGAGCTTCCTCTGTAGTCACTGGAGGAGTCTTCTCTTCAACACTTGGTTTAGGTGACCCCTAAATGAGCTGTGTGGAGAACTTTTCCTGAAGTGTCTAGTCTCAGCCTTGCATTGTCTCAGTAATGGCAGGGTGGAGGATTCAATATTACAACACCAAGTGGAACTATGCTCGAGAATGAGCCTCTGTACTGCTTTTGAAATTCCTGCCTCCGCACCCTGTAGACTTTTAGCATGAACTTAGAGATCTCAAATGTGACCCCCTCTGCAAGATGAACCCTGTCATCAGGTTACCCCTACAAGAGCTGCAACTCCTGAACTCCTGGCAACCATCTTTCTGGACAGTGAAATCACCAAGCACAAAGGCACCAGCATCATATTGTCCCCATCATGATTTATTTAATATAACTTCCAATTCCGATATGTTCTACCTGTGTCTATGCAAAATCTATGATGGAACCATCTCTCTCACTAATCACTAGTCTTCCCTGGGCTACTTACGCAGCCAAAACCATTTTATACCAATCTCAGTCCTGCAGTGTCATCCCAGCAATAGTAAACAATGATATGAATACAAAAAATTCAGAAGCTCTTTGTGATTTTCCTTCTTTCTACAAAACTATGCTTTTATACAACTTTACTTAAGAATTCTGAGTTAGAAGCCAGAAAAATAGCACTTTCCAACCTCAAAGCAACCACAGAACACTTAATGAATGAATTACCATCTGTCAAATGCACAGGGTGAGGTTCAATTTAGCTGATGATACCTAACTCACAGTGACGCTCTGTTTTCAGCAAAAGGTTACTTGATGTTGAACAATGAGATTAACAAATCCTGACTTGCACAGAAATACAAATAATGCAACGAAACTTAATAATTGGCAAAATTGTGTTCTCGGTTACGCTGACATAAGAGAGGAGTAACTCCGTATTGTCAACAAGCTATTCCATATTTACTCCAGTTCAACCAAGAGAAGATTTTGGCTCTGTTACTCAAATCTTCAAGCAAAAACTTCCTTAAACTATTAGCCTGTGCAGCTATTTCCAAGGGACAAAGAGAAATCCTTCTGTCTTGAAGTACTTATACCACAACTGAACAAAA
>WEIS01092029.1:0-10075 GCA_013389965.1 Todus mexicanus
CCAGCCGAAAAAAAATGATACTGAAACCTCATGGAGAAGCATTTCAGAAGTTGGGACAATAATAATGCCAAAATTAGTCATATTTACCAGCCAGGCTTTCCCAAAAGTGTTGAATAATTTGATATTCTTATCTCAAGATCACATAGGCATCTTAATATGAAGAAAAAAATCAAATCATCTTGTCTATAAAGGAAGCAGCAAATAAAGAAAATCAGAAAACCAAGTGACTTCTGAAAGTCCTAAGCTGAGTCCTGTCTCCACAGAACAGATGCTACCCATCACATTGCCATTTTTACTGCAACTTTAAAATGCTTGTATTTTGCTTTTCTCTTTTCAGTAGAAATTTGCTGAGTTTAAATGTATAGGGTTTTGTTCACAAATTGAAGGTTCAGCATTAAATGTCTCAGCATTAAATGTCGATGAAAATGTCACCAAATATTAAGGACTAAAACCCAATAATTATTGGTCATTTTAAGATAATCTTACAACAACACTTTCAAATACATCACGTGGCATTTTTGTTCCTGGACCTTGAGAATTCTAACAAAGACTTCACTTGAAGCCTTAGAGGCTGGAAATTGCTGTTTCCTCCTTTTCCAGTAATGTGTCCATGTGCAAAGTATTACAACCATTTGTTATCAGTAAAGAGTACAACGGGACAGAAATCTTCCACTTAGAGACTCCATATTGGTGAATACTCTTATAGATCCATCAAAGTGGCTCTAAATTAAGCAAGTCATCTGCAATGCAACGGAGAAGACAACACAAGAAGAGTAAGAAGTTTTATACTAGCCAATTAGCTGGCTTTAACTTGATTTTAGAAAAAAGTCACAGTTAAAAACCTACTGCCTATCAGAAAAACACTAAGGCGTGCTTTGACCTAAGAAGCTACAACTCTAGACAAGATACTCAGTAGTTACTTCACCTGACCTGATCAGCGAGAATTCACTTGTGCACACTTAGATGACACAAGAGTATGGAGGTATAAGAATTGTGATCATCAGCAGCTGTGTTAATACTTCAAAACCAAAATTCATGGTCAGGTTGTGTCTGTTCCTTCAGGTTAATCCTTTAAATATAAAATCCACATACACCTAACATATCATAGTTTGTTCAATACAGCATGTAAGACTCTTTACAAGTACTCTCCTCGCTTCTTGCAGCGTATTAAAGAGACAATGGTCAACAACTGCTCTTTGAAGATGAGTCTTTCCAATTATTTCTCTTGCCACTTCAATTTAGTAAAATAGTCTGTGTTTATTCCTGTCTCTTGGGTCCCCCAGTCTTGTACAGGACCACTAAAGTACCAAAAAGTGGATCAGTACCCCTCCTTTCTCTCTTCCTGTGAGTGACACAGGTAGAAATATCAGTAGCTGAACAGCATGAGGCCACTCAGCATGTACCATTATTAGTTTAGTCTAAGAGCAGTGGAAGTAGCTTCCAGGTGTAACAACATTTGTAGAGAAATAAGAAAACCATGCTTCACAGCTGCTTATGCTTCAGCCCAAAGGCTGTTTCCACCAGCAAGGCAACTGGTTTTGGTAGACAGGTTCTGGTTACTGTAAAGCCTTTATCTTGGCCTTCCACAAACAGATGTCCAATCACAGGCACGCATCCATTTTTCTTACTGTATTTCTGCTCAGAATTGCTTCCCATTCGAGCTTTTCCCTACAGGTATCTCGAAATTCATGAAACATGCATAAAAATATCAGTTCTAAATACACTTCTCCAAAGGAATACCAATTCTCTCTAGTTTCAGAAATGTTGATGTCCTTTGGGAATGGCTAGACAGAGCCATCTCCTGGCTAGACAGATACACACCTTGATATCTGTGAACAAGCTCTTCATCTGTTGCAAAATAAACCCTTTGTGCAGATTCAAGAGTTGGTTTCAAAGGATAGTCTTCACATCTGCACGCTATAGTTCCTCAAAACAATCAATTAGTAACTATATGCGTGATGGAGAACAACCCATCCTGCTTGCTACTAGGTGTTTGGAAAGTACAGACATGAAGTTAATACCAGCTCTGGGGTAAGAACACCAAGTCCTATACCGCTCCTGCTGACTTGAGAAACACTGACACAAAGCAGTAAAGTTTTATCCACTTGTCCTTACAGAAGTCCCAGAAGAATGTCCAGAGTCCAGGAGACAAACAGCATGCAAACCTAGTCAGTCCTATGAGGCATCCCACCTCAGAACCCTGTCTGATTTCCTGAGGCATAACACAGGGATAATTAAAACTCAATTACCTTGACTTTTCACCATCAGTTGGAAAAAACAAGTAATAGCTATGTTTTGGTGATCTTGCTCAGGCTATATGATCATAGAAAGGTTTGGGTTGGAAGGGACCATAAAGATCATCTAGTTCCAACACCCCTGCCCTGGGCAGGGACACGTCCCACTAGACAAGGCTGCTCAAGGCTCCATCCAACCTGGATTGGAACACATCCAGTGATGAAGCATCCACAGCTTCCCTGGGCAACCTATTTCAGTGTCTCACCACCGTCTAAATATCTCATGTTGTGGATTTACTTTTTTAGAAATCATAAAAATAATCGTATCCTTATACATCATCCAGTCTTTTGCTCCAGTAGGTTTTAAAGTTGTAATTAGACAGAAGTCACTTAGAACTCTTTCTAAAACCACTTCTCTACACAACATACCTACAACCCACATGCAAGAGTCATACTCTTATTTCTACCAGCTCAGAAGAAAGACATGGGCATTGCAAAAAACTCTTCAGTACTTTAACAAGAAATCTAGAGATGTGTTCAGCTGACGCTCAGGACAGCTAACAGATGCAAGAGGTTACAGATAAATCATAGAGATTTGGTTCAATTTGCAGTCTGTCTTAGTTTTCCTCCCTAGAGTATTCCCATCTCTTCTGAATGGTTGCAAACATTGACCCACCTGTAAACATAAACAGTACAAACATTAGACAGACATCAGAGCAATTAGGGAAAGATGCCACAATCACACGACTGAAGCCTAGCAGCATCATGACATATAGTGGAATAAAGAACTTGACACAGCAGTGAGAGCAATCTGTCATCAGTATCTTCTCCAGATTGCGAGTGCAAGCAGTAAGCAACTGCAGCCCTTTGGATCAGACTTTGTTTTATACTGCACTATGCGAGCCCTCACCTCAGAGGGACTAGAGACTACAGTTACAGCTGAGCAACTAGCCTTCTGTTCCCTTCTTAGAGGCAGATGAGGCTCAGAAGTCTCTTAAATAAAATACACTCTTCAGCCACCACCACGGTGATCTACTGTCCATATCACCATTTTCAAAAGATTTGTGGGTTTGACCCCTGAAGTGAAAATTCAGCTTTCTCTGAAATCCTCCTGAGTCGACCCTGATACATAAGCTCTTTCAGCAAAGGAAATGTTCTGAAGAAGTGTCAAAACACAGGGTTTCCAAAGTCCTATGTACCATCCCAGGCAAGAGATGGAGCAGGCACAGCCATTAGCAACAGGAGTGGCTTGTGGCCCTGTGCCAGCCCCTGGACGTGGCTTCAACGCGGACCACGTACACCAGAATTTGGGGATCCTGGGCTACAGCAGTGTGTGACCAAGGTCAACAAAATGAGGCAGAGAACTTTGGTTGTGCACTATGGCTGCTGTCCCCTCCTACATGGGTGCATGAGCAACAGCTAGATCATTGGAAGCATTTCACGTAGGCAGTCTGGCAAGTCACAGATGTCACTTTTAAGTAACACAGACATTATTCATAGCCAGTCACTCCTTGCTATCTACAGATAACTGATTGCATCCAGACCAGATTGGAAACAAGGTTGGCTAAAAAAAAAAACCAAAAAAAAAAAACCCGGAGAGAAAGAAAAAAAAGAGGCAGACAATCTGTTCTCTCAGAGCTCCAGCCATTCCTGCACGCAGAAACTGGGAAAGACTTCGACAGCCGGGACCCACACTTTAGCACAATAGCTGCTCAACGTCAAGAATACAGCAAGATAATGCATTATTAGCGAAGTGCCGTAGAAACCTCAGCAACTAGGGTTTGAGTCTGCTTTTCACTGCAGCTGGAGAGTCTGACAACTATTTTCCAGCCCTTGCCTGCTCTATATTTGTGTAATCATTATTTTTGAACATCCAGGCTTTCTGCACACAGTATAAAATTAGAAGAGATCACGGCCATCTGAAGATGCATGGCCCAATTTGCATTTTTTAATTGAGTGAATAAATCTGGTACCTTTTTTTTTCTTAAGATTTATATTTACAAGAGTACACAGGAGAATTTAAATATAGAAAGAACAGCACAGATCGGTGGCAATACAGACTTTCTACTTTAGCTTATCATCACTTAACTATAGGTATCACCTCAAATGAACTGCTTTCTACACCTATTATATTTTTGGCTTCTTTGCTAAAGCACAGTGTGGCCTCCTTATTACACATTTGCAATTGGGATCTCCCTTCCCTAGGAGCAGGATATAATGAAATAATAATTTTTGGCAAGTACTTCACAGCCACAACATGCCTAGATCAAGTTTAATCTCTGCTTAGTTTCAAAAATTTATGAAGTTTGTTATCATCAGGTTTTGGGACTCACAATAATGTATCGCAATCAAGAAGTTTGCTCTCTGAAAGAATATACTGATGTTTAAAACAGGTAGTCGTGTTCACAGCATTTAAAACCACATTGAACTGTGGTGTATGATTTTTTGGAGAACACAACCATTAGATTACAAAGCTGAACTACTAACAAAATGTTTTACACAGATATCTATAAAAACATAAATTCATGTCAGACCACCTATTCTTTAAATAATAGTCACTTAACTTTGTAACACTTCCCTTCCTCGACAAACTCATCTCTGTCAATACCAAAGCCCAATACTCAGCAAAGCTGAATGAGGAAGCAACACACAATTTGCAACTGCGCTTCTCTACAAGCCCTCGCATGTGGGACCTCTGAAATCCTCATTAAAAGCACAGTAGTGGACTCACAGTATGAAGGTATAAACTTTTTTTTTCTTTAAGCCTTCTTGTTTTCCTACTTTTGTACACCTGACATATACAAGAAGCTGTTTATAAACACCAGACCTGAGTTTGCATTTGTGGGTACAACACAGATCAAGTGATCAAACTAATGACTGAACATACAGGAGATGTTTACAAGAGCATCCAGCACAATCACACTGAAGAGAGACTTGAATCTTGACCTTGAATTTTAGCAATCAAGATCTAGAAAGCTCCAGCAATTTTTAGGGGTTGATGATTATTGTAAAGCTTTCCTAGATCTCTTGCCACTGTCCTTGTGTGCAGCAAGATCAATATGACACAATTAAGACACACAAAGCCAAAGTCTCTTCCTTTGGAAAATGTAAAGTCAAGTGCTGGAATAATTTCCCAGCACTTTAAAAAAACACTCAACAAAATAACCAAAACAACCAACAAGCATGCATTTCTTAACCAGTGTGAAAGGCGAATATTTTAAACAGCAGCACCAGCAGAAGCAAACTAATAACCAAAACAACCAAAAACCCACAAACCAAGATTGGATGGCAATGTAAAACCCAGACACACATTGACTACATATAAAATGTTTTGTAGATTTTTTTTTTAAATTGGAATGATTTTCATCCCACTGCCTATCACACATTAAAGAAAGGCACTAGGGACAAAAGTTCTCAGATTTTATCTACAGGAAAAACATTTTTTAAAAGTCTGTCATGTAGGAGACTTAAGCTTTAGTAATTACTTCCCTTATCCTAGACCTAGAAGATCTGAGGATACGCCTATTTTTCCCAGGGTATGTACTTTTCACCTACCATTTGGGTTTACACTCATCTTTATCCATGGTTTAGACTGAAACTTCCCCTGTGGGAAGTGGCCAAGACCTACCTAACCCACCCAACAATCCACTCCCCTTCACTGGGGAGGGGCACTAAGTTTTGGCGAAGAGGCCAGGGGTGACGGCCGTGCTGATGCAAACAAGGCAGGGGAAAGGTTCCAGCACCTAATAATCTTTGCACACCAAGAGCAGTAACCATGGGTAATAGCGTCCCCAAGTATTTTAGCACGTGCCAACACCTTCAAGGACCATTCCACTGTTAGGAAAGTCATAAAGAGAGCCAAGTAAAAAGAGCAGAAAGAGAGAAGTCAGGTGAATCTGCAGACAAGACAAAGCAAGATGCACAAGAACTAGATAACTGGAAACTTCTAAGACACAACTTAATCTCATTTATGTTTGGGATCCTGCAGGAACTCTGCCTTCTTCATCTATGCTGACCACATGCAGCTGCCTTGTGCCAGCACTGACACTCAGCTGATTGCATGGTGGAACCGTGCAGGAATTTAAACAAGGAGAAAGCTAAGTCTGCCAAAAGAAAAAGAGAAAAAAGTGAAATTTCCTGTGAATTTCATTTTTTTTAGACCAGTTCACCATGAGGTCAGACAAGCAGTAATGCCCCTGCAGGAGGAAAGACAGATCACAGCTGCACTTATCTAAATAGTGCTCGAAGCCACTGGAACTGGGCCCTCTGCGAGCACTTTTCACTTTGCTGTTCTCAAACCATTAACGTTGTATCTATGACCAGTGATTCCGCTTTCACATAAGACTGACACCCTGAATTTTTCTCTTCTTTTGCATTTGCACATCGGGGTAGGGGAGGAGGAAGACACAAAAATAAGTTTACTGCAGGTAGGAATCAGCTGTTTGCATTAGCAAAGAGTAACAAAAACCTAAAGTATAAAATTATCTGAATACTTGCTTGCTCTATAAAACCAGAATTAATCAGTAATTAACAACTTCCAGAAAGAATAAAATAAGTTTTACTTATCTGTGACAATGTAAACAGACTTAACAATATTAGACTCGCATGCTAGATGGTAACAGAACAAAAAAAAAACGAAAAAAGAAAAAAGAAAAAAGAAGAATGCATTTTCTTCAGAGCTTGGGTTTGAGCATCAGTGTAGAACAGAGGACTTCCTTGGAAAGATGAGTTTTCCCTGAGTGGCCAACTTACCTACCAGTGCCACCAGCACTCACTGCCAATAGGCCTGTTATGCTTAGATACCTTGAACAGTTCTCCAACCATCCTCAGATGCCCTCAGTAGACACCTGAGCAGAGCCATAGGAATCAAAGGACAGTCTCCATAACAATCCCCACCCAAATTCAATTTCCATTAAATTGCTGTAGATATCTTTGGGCATCTGAAATTTCAGAGTTGTTCTTGTTTTTGAAAGTATAGCTATGACTTACCAAATTTACCCTTTACTGTCAAATTACCTGGAAGGAAACCACACTCATAAATATTTTGTCTGAACGGCTACAAACATGAACTTCCTCTGCTTGCAAGGGTGCATGATCCAGACATGCTGAATATAAACCCAAAACAAATTCAGAGGTTCAAGTTGAGCTGCAAGATTTCCATTCATTTGGTATGACCAGTTTCTCAACCTTATTTCATACCATGCAGATTTAGGAGATGACAAACTTTACTGCTCTAAAAGTAATCTAACAGCACTGGAAGATACTGTTACTCGAGTGCCACTTAGATAATCATGCAGCCAGTCACTTCAGCAACCAGGTATTCACGAATGAAGGAAGCCATACAAACAGGTCAACATACTCAATCACGATGCAATACTGCATCCTCAAAGAATGACTGTACATACGAGGGAAGGAAAGTTGGGGTTTTCTATCATCCCTGCTTTTGCTGTGGCAACACACAATTCACTACAGACATTCTTATTTCTGAAGATACAATTTGTAAACACTGCCTCATTTACTAAGAAGCCTGCAGCATACTGCAGAAATCCAAATGTTGCATTGGTGCAGGGTGGTCTGCAGTCAATTGACCCTGCTTTGAGAGAAGGTAAGATCGAACAATTTCCTGTGGTTGTTTCAAGCAGAATGATTCTACAAAAACACCTGTACTTTCTCCAGTGGGGAATACAGTGAACAACTATGTCAGGATTTGTACCATGTTTGACCTGACACAAAGAAGTGTGAATAATAAAGTGAGTCTAAGGGTCCAACACGCAGTTTTCCAATGATCCTTGGGTGTGAAGCCTGATGTTTTACAGGCGTGATCAAACCCCCCATGCAGCATGGTGGCTTCTTCAGTTTGATGAGAACACACTTGAAGAGCTACAGAACTGTTGTTCTCTATTAAAATGAATCTGTAATACGATTTCCATTGTATTTGCTGTAAAGCAAACTATAGGTGGTGCAGAGATATGAGCACTGCTCATCCAATAACTTTGCTTCCTGAGTAGTACAACACCCTAGTTAAGTTATCCTTTGAAGTTTACAAGTCCCACTCAGGTCAGAGCTATACCGCCATTTCATTACCAGCTGTATCAGGTCACTATAAGCTTGTTTCTATTCAAATGAAAGGAGGAACTGTTTGAAAAGTAGATAAGTTAATTACTTTCTTTTCTCTGTCTCTCCAGATTGTCAATGAGTTGATCTTTACCCCTTGCATCCTTACTGCGTTCCCACAAATACGTTTCCTTCTGTACTGTAATCATCATGAACTCAAAACTCCTTGAGTGGGAGAAGAGTAGACCCAAGTCTGGATCAAGTTAACCAGTGGCAGGAAAGAACCTACGCAATACTTTAGATGGAAATGAGACTAGTTATGCAATAAGTTCAATTTTCTAAGTGTTCTCCCAACAGACTCTACTGATAAGAAAGAAGGACTGGGTGGGTGAAAGAACATTCACACTTGAAATTCCTCAAATCTGTAATTTTTTATAGTTTTTTTTTAAGTACAGATTGAAAAATGTGCTTTTGGTGGAATAAACACAATCTTTTGTAAATCTGCCAGAGTAATCAATACTTGCCAGATGTCACTATGCCAATAATTTAAGGTATTTCACAGCAACAGTGCAGTAACATTTTATGCAACAAGTCAAAAGCAAGTCAGATGAACAAAGGCAGCTTAATCATAATCTATAAAATGAGTACTTCAAGAAAAACAATGGATTTTTTTTAAAGTGACACTTTTCGCCTTTGTTAGGGTACAGATGTTTGAGTAAAGACGGATTTAGTCTTAAGGGAGAAACTTCCAAAAACGTTGCCAGTAGTAGTCCAAAGTCATTAAGTCTGATTATTTTTATGTAAGGTGAATGTACCTAAAAGTTGCCTTCATGGAACACCAACTTGGAAGAGTTAAGGATTTCAGAGATCGACATGCTACAGAAGAGAGACTTTCCAAGTGTTTTAGATCTTCATTTTGCTTTATGAGCTAGGTTCCCCAGAGGTACTACATACTTCTGTGAAGCATTTTGTCCAGATGCCACCCTGATGCACCACATGGTGGCTTTACAGAAGAAACTCACAAACTATGTCCATCAAAAGAATCCAAGCCTATTAAAAAACAAACAAACAAACAACAAAAACCACACAAAACCCCCAAAACAAGAAACCCCAAACAACAAAAATGATGGCCAGTGGCACCAGAACTATGCATTCTACAGAAAAAGACAGAGGATATTTTGGTATTCATTTATAAATGGTTGTATGAAGCAAAGAGCAGTAGTCATTCGAGTAATGTCAGCCCTCTAGTGAACACACTTGAGTTTCAGGAGGAATAAAGAACACCCTGTCCTTGGTTTTCAATGCATTTTGTCTTACTTCAAGAAGACATTTAGTACAAGCTTCAGCAAAGGGGAAGAACTGTCTACCTTTTAAAGCGACTTTTTAAGACTGAAGCAACACTGAGATGAGAATAATTTTACTTACAAGACTGGGTTTTCTGTTTTTCTTTGAGCTAACAATCCTGCTGAATCTTAGCTTGCTCTGGTCACAACACAGACATTGANCTTAGCTTGCTCTGGTCACAACACAGACATTGAACTATGGAATAGCAACTACTCTTTACATTCCGGGATACAATCCCCAAAATCCCACATGACCACAGTCTGTCATCCCCTGAAGGCATGTGTCATGCTGCCAGACACGATTAGAATGTGATAAGAAAAGAATTTTAAAAACACTAAAGATCATGTACAGGAAACAGCTTCAGGGTTATGCCTTATCAACCCAATCTACCTCTAGCTTTCTAATTAACAAGAAATGGTCAGTAAGACAAAACATTCAGTTAG
>WEIS01092038.1:0-11290 GCA_013389965.1 Todus mexicanus
AGAGCCCCAGCCAACCTCTCCTGAAATATTTCCTGCCCTTCAGTATCGATCTCCAAAATGCACATTTCTCCCTAATTCTCATACGGTATAAAACAAAACTGTAAAAAAGTCTATGAAGGTGGGAGTAAAAATAGTTGACATTTTACGGCCAAGGAAATATTTTCTACTCAAACACTGTCTGCATTTGTTCTAGCTTAGCGTGGCTTTTGCGTGTTAATTTTACTGTCACTGGAAGTGTCACTCTGAAACCAAATACCTGCCTGGTTTTCAAGAGACTGAATTTGTTTTTGTGTGTAACTTCAATCTCTCTAAAACTACTGAAAGAAAGATTTTAACTTGGTCTTGGTTTCTTTTGTTTAAAGATGTGTTTAATTCATCTTAAAAAAGTTTTTCCGATGAGATATTATCATTAAAATGACTGTATTAAACTCAACATCATGAATAATTCATAATGCAATTTTGAAAAAAACCCAAACTACCATGGAAAACTACAATAATTAGTTTTATGTGATAGGAAAAGCATTATTTTTGTATTTAGACAGGAAGTGAACATTTATTTAGATACACTGTTCATTGTATACCAAATTATGGCATGAACTAGTGTTTGTAATTTAAAAAAGTGACATGTTAATTTGAAACCCAGCCCTAAGATGTGAACTTGTACATTGCCACCTACCTGATAAAATTGATTACTTTGTGTATTTCTGCATTTGTGGTAAGTAGATGGTTTTAAAATGTGATTGCACATTTAAAATTAGACTCCAGCCTATGATGTCACCTTTTATGATTTTTTTGCAACCTATTCATATTATTTTGAGTAGTTATATCAGTAGTTTTCTGAGGACATGATGGCAGTTCACATTAATTGCCTCCGGTCTTGTAGACAACTTTAGAGAAGTTGTGGGATGGTTGGATAAAGTCATAGCATATGCCTTAAACTATTACTTTTCTGAATCTGGGTTTGGAAGCTGCCTAAATATTGTCATACAAATACTACCTTACATCCTTTTAAAGGAGATTGCTTGGCAGTTTTGAGTGAAACTGTCTTCTTTTATCTTGTGGACATCTTGAAAAATCTGTTCCCTTTCTCAAACATAGAGTGAGGAACTGAGCTGAGTAAGCACCCTGAATTTCTGTGTTGCCCTAAACCCTGCATTTTGCAAAATCCTCAACTTCTAGTTATTCACTGAATCAAGCTGGTGGTTTTTTTTAAACTTAATTAATCACTCTGCAGACAAGAAATAGAAAAAAAGTAGTTCTTTGAGTTGTTTTTGGCAAGGCATGAAGGCTTGTGTAGTAAGAAAACAAAGATATTTTCACATTCTCCTTTGAGCTCAGTCCTTGGGCTCGTGGGTGTTGGGATGTGTTTCTCAAGAATGATTATGAATATCTAAAGGGTGGGGATCAAGAGGATGGGGCCAGACTCTTGTCAGTGGTGCCCAGTGACAGGACAAGGGGCAATGGGCACAAACTGGAACAGAGAAGTTTACATGTGATCAGGAGGAGAAACTTGTTTGGTGTGAGGGTGGCAGAGGCTGTCCCAGGCTGCCCAGAGATGCAGAGTCGCCTTCTCTGGAGAGATTCAAAACCTGCCTGGACAATGATCCTGTGCAATCTCCTTTGGGTGTCCCTGCTGGAGCAGGGAATTTGGATGAGATGATCTCCAGTGGTCCCTTCCAACCCCAACCATGCTGGCATTCTGTGATTCTGTGATTTAGGTTTCACTGGGTAGATAAAGTCAGCAAGCAGTGAGACCAGGAAGGTGTGGAGATGAGCTGGGAACCTGCAGCACTGGCAGAGAAGTTGCTTGGGTGCTATCAGCTGTAGTTCTGAAGAGTTTGTACAGTCTATTAGATACAGGGATAAAATGAAATACAGAATAAAATCCCATTCATAAAACAGTGCCTGCCAGAAAAAAACTAATGACATAATTGCAACTGTATCATGATGCATACACATGGCAAGATTACTATAATGGATGTGGACAGTCATAATTCTGGCATTTCCAAACTTTTGAGCACCTGATTTTGCGATATTAGTATGACTTAAGTGAATTAGTTGAATAGAGCTGTAAAATGCTGTAAAAAAAGGGCTCATTGAAACGCAATCATTGGTTCAGAGCAGTTGACAGAGTGCTTATTCCCATCTTCTATTAATTTGAATGGCAGGCAGGGCTGAATCACACTCTGCACTGTGAGCGTGGTACCCAGTATTTTTAATACATGTGGTGGCAAGAGAACCTAATGGCATTTAACAGGGGCATGTGTAGGGTCCTACAGCTGGGTGAGGAATCACCCCCTGCACCAGTACAGAGCAGGGGGTGACCTGCTGGGAAGCAGCTCCGTGGAGAAAGACCTGGGAGACCTGGTGGACAGTAAGTTATCCATGGGGCAGCAATGTTCCCTTCTGACTAAGAAGGTCAATGGTCTCCTGAGGTGCATGAAGAGGAGTGTGACCAGCAGGTCAAGGGAGGTTCTCCTCCCCCTCTACTCTACCGTAGTGAGACCACATCTGAAGTGTTGTGTCTAGTTCGGAGCTCCCCAGTCCAAGAGAGAGAAGGAAATACTAGAAAGAGTCCAATGAAGAGCTAAGAGGATGATTAAGGGACTGGAATGTCTCTCTTATGAGGGCAGGCTGAGAGCCCTGGAGCTGTTTAGCCTGGAGAAGGGAAGGCTAAGAGAGGATCTGATCAATGTTTATAAATATCCAAAGGGTGGGTGTCAAGAAAATGAGGCGAGTCTGCCCTAGGTGATCCTGCTGGAGCAGGGGTGTTGGACGAGATGATCACCAGAGGTAACTTCCAACTCCCACCATACCGTGATTCTGTGATTCTCTGATTCTGTGAAGAGAACCAGGCCTTGTCATTTTGTGTTAAAATGCTACTGCATAGTGCTTACTTACCTTGAATCCTCTTCAAAGATTTCAATTAAGCAAAGAGTTCAGCACAGCTCTGCATTTATAGAAACCTTTCACTGCTATCTTGAATTTAAGATCCTCTTCTATTGGTAGTTGTTGAAATGAGGTAGCTGTGTTTGAATTATGCTGTTAACATCTTGAGCAGTACCTGGACGCTTGGCACAGGTGTCAGGCAATGGTGTACTGGATAAAGATTATTGCTATGAGTGTTGTGAATAGCACTGCTATATCTAAATTATTCATATGTATTCTTTCAAGTGTGGGTTGGTTTTGGGTTTTTTTTTGTATCTCCATGATGATTTTGGGACTGCTTCATTAGTCACTAGTACCTAGACCTGGAAAAGATTTTGTTCTATCATCTGGAATGATTTTTGATTGTTCTTTGTACCATGCAGTTTTCTCTAACGTGAAGAGGCTATAAAGTGTTAGCAAATAATTTCTTTCTCAGTTCCATTAAAGGCATCATCAGAACAGTCTTCACAGTGGTTTTGACACCTTTTGTAGCTCCATATTCTGCACAGAACGGTGCATACTCATTTCATCAAAGCTGATATATGCAAACTTTTGTTGTGCTAATGTAAGCTCCCTCAGGGTGCTCTGTGGCACTAGCACGAATTTTAACATTTTGACTTCTGCACTGCTGGATTTTGTGTATGTCACCTAAAAAGCAGCAAGAATTTTGTTTCTTTTTTGTTGTTGTTATTATTGCTGGCTCTTTGTTCCTTCAAAGGCTTTTCAAGGCACTTTCCTCTTATTTTTGTGGATGCACTGATTCCTTTCTGTGATTTGAAGTCAGAAGAAGATTTTCTCTGTTACTTTTTGAACTGACAGGTTTTTGTTGAGCTTTCAAAGGCACTGCAAGATACAGGGTTGTGTCGTTATCAACACTGTCAGATTCTTTCTGCAATAACAAAAGAGCCATCCAAAGCCTCTCTATAGCAAGATGAGAATTTATTGTGGATGTGCAGAAACCCTGTCTAAGGTTTCTTCTCATTCCTCCTGGTGTACCAAGTATCAACACAACAATAACATTGTTATAAGTAGTGCATAAAAGTCATATTGCCTATGCAAAGTAAGCTGCCATCTCCAAGCCCTGGGAAATGGTGAAGCAGTTTGGTGGGGGTCGTCGGTCTCTTCTCCCAAGGAACAAGCGACAGGACAAGAGGAAATGACATCAATTTGCGTCAGGGATGTTTAGGTTGGAGATGAGTAACAACTTCTTCCCCACAAGGGTTCCCCAGGCCTGTCCCAGGCTTCCCAGGGCAGGGGTGGAGTCCCCATGATCCCTGGAAGGATTTCAAAGCCATGGAGCTGTGGTGCTGAGGGACATGGTTTAGTGGTGCCCTGGCAGCACTGGGTTAGTGGTTGGACTTGATGATCTTGAAGGTCTCTTTCAACGAAAATCATAGAATCATAGCATCATTTTGGTTGATTCTGAATGATTCTATGACTCTAGTAGAAAAAATATTTTCATTTTTGGATATAAAATTTCTACCTTATGTTTTTAGCAACTTGATCTAGCTTTTGCTAGGTTGCATGTGAACCTTTTCTGACATTTGTGTTTCAGGGGGTACTGTGTTCCCTAAAGCTGTACTCATCTGGCAGTAAGGGCTGCATTAGGGTTATGATCCCTACAGGAGGGGAAAAGGAAGCATTGGATCAGCAAAACCGTTCATGTCAAAAAGAGCAAAAGAATAAGAGTTTTGCAATACAGTTCAAAAGGATCAATAGAAATGAAAGCCCTCCCCAACCCCCCCAATTAAAAGGGAAAAACCGTGGTATTTTGAAACAGCAAAGTACTAGGTTTCTTCTATAATAAAACCTGTGAGCATACACCATGGTAGGTGACACTGCAGATATTGAGATGTGAGAGCAAAAGTGAGTGAACTTAGATAACTGCTGTAATAAAAAGGGAAATTTGCAGATAACTGAAATGCTTAGAAGCTGACAAGCCCAGTGTGACTTCATTGACTTCCATGGTTTTAGCTTGTAGAAAGGTCTGTGTCTCTTCGTTATGACATAATAAATAATCCTGTCACAAGTACAAATTGTGACTTAAAGTTCTGAGAGTAAATTCCAGGTCTGAGGTTCTGATCTGACTCTTCATTTTATCAATTGTGGATTTTTGACAGCTTGCAGCCTTAAACCTAAGGTTAAATGTACCAGCAAGATACGATATCATATGAGATGATTTAATGGTAGTAGAATGAAGATTAACTTGTTCCTTCTGCTAAAAATAGACTATTTGCAGTTCAGTTTCTTAAAAATTTATAGACTTCTTCTATTGCAGGTGAGTTTTCGATACATCTCTGGGTTACTGGGCATATCATCCTCTAAATATGACCCAGTGTAATTTTGGAGAAATAATATCTTTCATGGAGAAATATGCTATGCATTAATTTTCCGTTTCATAGGCATGCCCTGTTTACTTTGCCTAAGTAACTACTGAGAGCAAAAGGATTACATTTTAAAGGTGTGAAAAATGTTATTGTTCCGTATAGGTGGTAAATATTCATTCTACTGTGTTTATAAAATTTCTTATATGTTGTTTGTGTAAAACTTCCTCTTAGGAAAAGAAATCGTCTCCTTTCAGAGTATTTAACATTTGTTCTCACAGTCCGTGTTGTGCATATGAATATTTCTTATTCTGGAAAGTGTTTGAAAATTGGATCTCACTTCAACAAAGTCAAGGCAAATTTTCATTTTCATTTTAATGGGAACAGCACTGGGCCAGTATATTTTAGATTCCTTTTAATATGGTGATTGACATTTCAAACCGATTAGAGATTTAAAAAACCTGAGTTTGAGGGCTGAAATAGAGATAATTGCAATAGGTAAATACATGAAGGCGTGATTTACTAATTTTATGAATTTTACAAGAAGAGCACCTGTAAAATCACAATGAAGGGATCTTCAACAGACACATTTTAAGTTCTGTCCCAGACAAGAGGAGCAAATGAATACTCAGTGATGTTATTTTAATAAAACTAAGTAAAAAAATTGGAAGTAGATTCAAGGTAATGATTTAGGAAAAAATATTTGGGATATGGATTGCTATCACTTCCTTACTTTCTGCAATTTTTATTTTATTTTTTCAGTGTTTTAATGTCATCTTCTGAATAACTTTCCTTAGATTTATGTTGGAATATAACATTAAAATGCTATTTGCAGAGTTGTTTGTTGGTTTTTTTCACAGCAGAAATGAGTAAGGAACATTCTCTTATTTGCCTGTATCACTGTCTGCAACAACTATACAGTTTAAAACCAGAGGAAAAATATTCTTAAAGGGAGCACTATAGTGAGTTTGAGCAGAGAAAATGGCAATAAAACTGTGAAAAAAGAGGAAGAGTATCCTAAGTATACTTATTCTTCTTAGCTGTGTAGAACTTCAGCACAACTTTACATTCCTGCATGAGTTACTTATTTATGTGTAAAACAAGCATCAACTATAAATACGATTTTAGAAACAGTACAGGTGTATCATCCCAATGTGCTGTGTACTCCATATATATCTAAACAAGGAGAAATGGTTGCAGTCCTAAATCAGATGTACTAAGACAAGAAGAAGTATGGTAATGGTAAGAGGAAAAATGGGCGTCTACAGGCTATGCTCATACAAGTAAATTAAATAGCTGAGGGCTGAAACCCATCTTCATAGAACCATGGAATGGTTTGGGTTGGAAGGGACCTTTAAAGCTCATCTTGTCCGGCCCCCCGGCACTGAGCAGGGACATCTGCAACTAGAGCAGGTTGCTCAGAGCCCTGGCCAACCTCACCTGGAAGGTTTCCACAAAGGGGGCATTGACCACCTCTCTGGGCAACCTGGGCCAGGGTCTCACCACCCTCAGTGTAAAAAATGTCTTATTTATTTCTAGTCTTGATCTACCCTCTTCTACTTTCAAACCATCACCCCTTGTCCTGTCTCAACAGGCCCTGCTCAAAAGTCTCTCCCCATCTCTCTGACAGGCTCCTGGAGGCACTGAAAGGCCGCCAGAAGGTCTCCCTGGAGCCTTCTGTTCTCCAGGCTGAACAAGCCCAACTCTCCCAGCCTGGCCTCCCAGCAGAGGGGTTCCAGCCCTCGCAGCATTGCTGGGGCCTCCTCTGGCCCCGCTCCAACAGGTCCCTGTCTCTGCTGTGCTGAGGACTCCAGAGCTGGACCCAGCCCTGCAGGGTGTGGTCTCATCGGAGCAGAGCAGAGGGGCAGGATCCCCTCCCTTGACCTAACATTTTATCAGACAGTCCTTGGACACATTTTAGTGCAGACAAGAACTACTGAAAAGAGTCTTACCCTGGTTCGGATATAACCTTACTGGTTTAGAAGACAAGAACGGTTGATGTGAATTCAACCACGCTGGTGTCATGCCATAGAATGTGCCGTGATGTTCTGCAGTTTTCCATGATAGTTGCCACCCACATAATTTCCTGAAGAGCTGATATAACCACCACTCCATAGTCTTACATATTTACTCAATTATTAAAGTGATCTTTAACTGTTAATTGCTTGTTAAGTCTATGGAAAAATTGATTTTATGAAGGAATTTGGAGAAACAAAGGAGTATTGAGAAGCTCACAGTGGAAAATTCAGCATAAAATAAAATCAAAAATATATACAGAGAAACAGACAGAAAATCTGTGAAAATTCACATTGTTGGTGAATCAATCACGGTAACAGTATTCCAGTAGCAGCAGGTAGGGAGTTTCAGAAGGTTGCACAATTCATTTGAAAGTGGTGAATACAGGAAGTTTTAACTTGGTGTTTGTAATAGGGTCTAACAAGAGAGTTCAGTGACAAGTAACTATTCTGTCTTCAGCTGTGTATTGCATAGGAAGGGAAAGTGCAATGTATGAATCTAGGAGACAGTTATGGGTGGAAATAATATGGCTTTTCTCTACAATTTTAGCTGCAAAGCCACGGTGGAAAAATTATCTTGCAGAAATGTATTGCAGAAAAAGCAGCAAAACTTCTACCTAGAGTGAAGACGAAAGTGTGGGAGAGTATGCGTTGACACTGACTTTGAAGACCTATGCCTGAAAAGGGTTTTATATATATATGTAAATATCTAGCTAGTGTAAATCATGACTTAGATTTTGTCATAGTGAGATGGTGGGAAGGGGCAGATGATGGTGGCCTTCAACTGATGTGACTAATCTAGCCCCATTGAGCTTAATGGAGCTACACCAATTTGCATCAATTCCTGTATTAGAAGTATGTTACTGTAAACAAGTTACCTGATTACCCTAATGCCAACTGCAAAACCCCCAAACAAGTCAATTCTTGAGAAAGCCCTGTGGAGTGTGGACTTTTCAAAGACTTTTTTTTTGTTAATGGTAGTGATTAATGTGTAAGGTTGTCATCTCTCATTTGATCTCAGTAGAGAACCAGAGACAATGGACATGAGAGATGCCGTGGAGACCTCTTCTTATTGCCTCTGCTCTGGCAAGGAAAGATCATTAAACAGTAAACATTTTTAAAAGTCCCCTGTGAAGAAAGCGATGATCATAAATTTTGGGGTTTTTTATGATGGAGTCCTTGGATGAACTAATTTGTTATCACCAGAGATACAAAATTAAAGGCTTCTGCTGTTTTCCTTTTGATACAAGGATCTTAGTTACTGAAACAAAGAAACCAAACTAGCCAATAATTTTGATCCCTTGAGCTTTGATGAGTCCAGTATTCCTCACGGACAGAAAACCCAGATGCCATTGCCAGGTAACTTTCACACAGACATCTAAATAGAGGACATTTTATATTTTATGATTCTTACAGGTTACTTTAACCAACATAAATTATTTTGGTCACTTCTGGGCTCATATTTCTCAGGATTACTTCCTGAGTTCACGCTATTCACTTAAGTTATGGTATAACGAAGAATAAATAGAAGGTACTTTTATGTTAAACTTCAGTCTATAAACCGTAGTCTGTGTTGATCAAATTCTTGGCAAAATATTCCAGTTCCCAAAATAGCCTTGATGAAAAGGTAACCTGAATATATACATTCCGTGGGTTTTGTGGCATTTGTTCTGTAGTAATAGTTCTGCACAGAAATGTTAAGAGCATTTCACTCTCAGATCATGGTGCTGGTTTTCAGAACAGGGTACAATAAATATTTCCTTCCAAAGCTTTTGTCTTTCTTTTATTGAAACCCGTTCAGCTATAACAATAGCTGGACAAAGTAAATTTTTAAGTCTTCCTCTCTTAAGAGGCTGAAATTGTTTAGCTGCCATTTAGGTTTATTTATTTGGTGCAAGCTCATAGTTACAAGTTCTGTAAAACTACTATTTTTGCTGTTTACCAGCATTCTTTTCTGCTGAATTCTCTGATTCTTGTCATACCTGCATGGTTCTACATGAGATTCCTTTTTATACATCTTAAAGCTTCTTGGATTTCAACCAAGTCAAGGGACTGCGTCTGGAGGCTGATGTGCGTTCTGGGGGAGCAGGTCCAGTCTTTATCTCTCTCTTTGAAGAGCTGAGATTCGGTCATTTAACTCTTCAGTTATTTGAACTTTGCTAATGTGAACTCTCCATCTTCAACAACTCCTTTCATGCCAGCACTGTAGATTTGTGGTTCAGAGGCTTGCGATTAAGCCAACAGACTCTGTTTACATGACTTGGAAGGCAGACAAGTCCAGTCAGAACCACTAAAATTAGGTTTCCAAGGTCCTCCTCATGCAGCTCTTGGCTTGTTGTCTGAAAGATGGCATTTTTCTTGGTACAGCCATATCTAGTCTTGGTCAGCCTCAGCTAAAAAGAACCCCCTTTCTCAGCTCTGTTATAATAGTGTCAATTTGTTTTCTGAGAGTAAGAGGTTCAAGAGGCTTTTCGGTGTTTTATGGAGGGACTTCTTTCTCACAGAATCGTAGAGCAGCTTTGGTCGGAAGAGACCAACCGGGCACTGCCAAGTTCTCGCAGCTCTTTTCAAAGAATTGCTCTAGGCATTCTTGTTTGAATGAAGGATCATTAAAATTGAAGAGACGAGTGCTGCTCCTGGCCTAGTAAAAAGAGAGTCCTAGGACCATGTTACATGGAAAGGATCTCCTGAGGTCTTTAGTTCAACATCCTGCACGTAGAGCGAGTTGCTCAGAGCTTTGACTATTAGAGAACCAGAGAGGTCCCATTCTGTTTCTGAGCCATGCTGCGGCATTTGTCCAGGTCTGTGATAGATTTATTGTTTCTTTGGTTTGGAGTTGGAATCTCCCATGTTTCAACCGCTGACTTTTGTCTCGTCTTTTTAGTTTACACCTGCAAGAAGGGTCTGTGGTTTCATCTTCCTTACACTCTCCAGTTAGGTGGACAGCAACAAGACCGACTCTTTGGCTTCTCTTAATATCATTCAAAGCCAATTCTTTCAGCATCTCCTCATGTGTCCTGTGTTGCAGACCCCCTAACCATTTTGGTACTCTGTATAGGGCTCTGTTTGTCTGTGTACCTCTCTGTTGATCTACCTATAGTTTGGTAGCCCTGTATATATACAATCATTATAGCAAAAGGGTGATTCCCTGAAGCAGTAGGTAACATGTAACTTCTTTCAGCAGTTCTGTAATAACAGCTTCACAGAATTGAATTGTGCATGGGCTACATAGGTGGAATCACATGTTTTGCAAGTAAAAGTAATTCTTAATGCAGTTTGAAAGGCAATCTGTACATTTTGTGATTAATGTATAATTACTAATTCTGTGTCTAAGTACTATTTTCTTCTTTCCTAGTGTACATCTTCCTTGGTTGCAGTGTTCGTTTCCATAAGCAATGCATACAAAGGGGGCGACTGCAGTCATATGTTTTGCAAATGCAAAATATCTAAAATTAATATTTGCTTTTGGAAGTGAAAGTTATGGAAATACCATAAGATAAACATAAAGGAAATGAAAAGAGAAAAAAATTATAGAATACGTAGGAATGTGTGGGGTTTTTTTAAACTGCCAGGATCTGGAATGAGCTTTCAGATGTTAAATACCATATTGTCTTCTTATTACTTTTCTTTCATTCTTTTACCTTAGTTATTAGAAGAACAAATGATGGTGGAATTTAGAGGATGATCAGTGAGGATCAGGAGATTGAAAGTAATATTTGCAAGTCCTTAAAGATGAAGGTAGCAGAAAGCCAAGTGGTTTCCAAAAAGGGACATTTCATGGAGTGATTTATCTGAGATGGTATTGCCATTTGTTGTACAATTTCAGTCTTGTTGCTATGGGAACCAATTTTACTGTTGTAGTGATTGTTAATAAGGATTTGTAGTTATACCATTTTTACCACAAGGCCTTATATCCTTACAGATTAAATCACAGTTCTCATTGACAGAGGTGTACATCAAACGTTATTGCCCGATATAAAACCTGACCAACCTTCCTGTCATTTTTGTCATCGTTATCAGAAT
>WEIS01092043.1:0-10472 GCA_013389965.1 Todus mexicanus
AAAAAAAGAAAGGAAAAAAAAGACTGAGAATGTATTAATTGGACATGCAGAAATAGAAGATATGACCAAAAAGAGAAGTAATTGGAATACAGTTGCAAATGTGAAACTATTTACTAACAAAGACAACAAAAGGAAAAAAAGCCCTGGCTATTTAATAACCACAGTAACTGCACCTCTACATTAAGTTTGCAATTCAAATAGATTATTTATTTGTTTGTTTATATTCAGTATTACAGCCTGCCCTGTTTTTTTCTGTCTTGACTGATGAGCTTTTATGGAGGTGCCTTTTTCTTTTGGACATTCAGGTCACAAATGCCAAACCAAACATCACACTTATTTATATAAGTCTAACTCTTTGAACCATGAGGGAGAATATGCTGCAGCTTTAAAACGTTATGAAATGTTTACAAGTACAACAGGAAGGTACGAAGAAAGAATTAAGCGTGTAATTTTACATTGTTCTAAGCTGTAAAGCTTGGTGGACTATACAGAGCTAACTAAACATGGAGCTTAGCCATGAGGTGAGGCATGGCTAGGTCCTAGCAGAGGTCTGGCTCTGCACCTGCGGTTCCTGCTGGTTATGCCTCTGATCTTGTTACTGGGCACCACTGACAAGAGCCTGGCTCCAGCCCTCTTTGCAGTCCCCCTTCAGATATTTGCATTCGTGGACAAGATCCCCCTGAGCCTTCTCTTCTCCAGGCTGAGCAGTTCCATCTCTCTTGGCCTTACCTCATAGGTGAGATGCTCCAGTCCCTTCATCATCTTTGGGGCCCTTTGTCAGACTGTGTCCGGTATGTCCATGTCTCTCTTGAACTGGGTAGCTCAGAACTGGACACAGTGCTCCAGGGTTGACCTCACCAGTGCTGAGCAGAGAGGAAGGATCACCTCCCCTGGTCTGCTGACAATACTTTGTACTATGTAGTAAGTATTAAAGCAACTATTCCAAAAAGTGAAAATACTGTATTCTGATAATACTTTTAATGTATTTTTCTGTATATACTCCAAAGCCTGTATTTTCCCCTTGTGATAGAAACAGAAGCTATTAAGCTACGAAGGGACCGCAGCTTGTCAGAAATACTGTGATAAGGATCACTACAGGATAAAACATTGCTATCATTTTCAAAAACAATGACAATGTCTTACACAACCCACGCAAGTAGCGTGTTGCCGTACACTTTCCCACACTGCTTCCTGCACCAAGTGTTCCCAACAGTGTCTTACACTATTATAAATTAGCATCAATCACTGTAGCTCCCAGCACTATCAATCTACAGAGACACTACAAAAGTCACCTAACATTGTTCCACCAGATGTTAAGGGAGATTTCATACGTCAAGTTGAATGCACAGGTGTCACCTGGAATAATTTTTGTGAGAAGGTTTTGTGTACCGCTTGTGTACTTGTTTCCTATAAATACATTAACACATACCTGTGGTGGCTAGTTTCTCCTTATTATAGCAAGTTTACTGGTTTTCCACCGGATTTCACAGCATAGTGTACAATGAAATCATTAAAACAAGCGTATTTACCAAGCATTTTACATTCTCATGAAGGAAAGAAGCCCAAGCTTTTCTTGAAGCATTTATCACAGTTATGTTTGTATTGGATTACTTCTTAGCATAGCTGCTTGCTACTTAAGTGGTGTCCTTTTTGGCTCCTGTAGCTTCTTCTGGGTATTTCTTTTCCCAACCCCCTTACAATGTTAGCATTGCCACCAACTGCATTGGCCTGTGGAGGACAGATAGGAAGCTGTAAATCTCTTCACAACATATATTAACTTACCTGCTGTAATCAATCCTATGATAAAGGCTTATGTACATCTCATACTGGGATTCATAGAATCACAGAATGATAGGGTTTGGAAGGCACTTCTGGGGATCATCTAGTCCAGCCCCACTGCTAAAGCAGGTTCACCTAGAGCAAGTTGCCCGGGATTGCATCCAGGTGGGTTTTCAATATCTCCAGATAAGGATCCTCTGCAACTTCTCTGAGCAGCCTGTTCCAGTGCTCCGTCACCCTCAAAGAAGTTTTTCCTGATGTTCAAGCAGAACTTCTTGGGTTCCAGTTTGTGCCCTTTACCCATTGTCCTGTCACTGGGCACCACTGAAAAGAGTCTGGCATCATGCTCTTGACACCTGCCCTTCAGCTATTGATAATCATTCCCTCACCATCAAGATGCAATACGCAATGCACAACTTGCCTGCCTGCCAGGTCTCTGGTTTCCCTTCACAGCTTCTACTCAGACTCTGTTAATGTTTCAATACTTGATGTTAGGTTATCTGGGAACGTAAACATATGAGAACAGCAGTTCTCAACGTTCTCATGCCACACATCTTTTTCTTTATGTAACCTATTCTAGCAGCTCTGTGTTTTCCAAAACTTCCTTCTTTGTACAATTGGGAAAGGATAGAAATTTCAAACCCCTTTAACACAGTCCTGTGAACAACAGCTTAATAAACTCAAATTAAATTTTGTCCATGGGAGAAGCATTCTGAGTATACCAGAATGTAGAATATTTCACTAACCAGTGTAGAACTATGTCCAGCATTTTTTAAATGCCGTGGCTTGGGTTTATTTTGTTGTTCTTGTGGTTTTGTTGTTGTTTCTTGTTGTTGATTTTGTTTGTGGTTTTTTGGTTTTGTTTATTTGTTTGTTTGGGGTGGGGGGGTTTGTTTTTGTTTGTTTGTTTGTTTTTTAAAAAGGCAAGAAGTTCCATTTGGAGGAACTGCCAAAGTTTGGTACCTATTTCTTTACATCTGAAAGGAAAAAAAAAGGCGTGCACAGGGTTTCTCTCAAATGGAATTACATATTTCTTCATTTTCACTGGCATTTGAAGCCCTAGCAGACATTCCTGGTGAAATGAAGAGCATCCACATGGTCTGGTGTATAAGACTGGCTTCTAGTCCTGCATGCATTCTGTTTTCTTGCAGTATCTAGTGAATAAATATTTGTAGTGATTCATGGATTATCTCCCCCTCTGTCAAGTTTAATAACTAAAAAAAAAATAAAATTCTAATGTAATAATAATTTTTACATGTCACTAATATTTGTTCATTTAGGAGGGAAGGGGAAGCTGGGCAGAAGTTTCATCTGGGTTTACTGAGGAGCTGATTGTGACCATCTCCACACGTGTCACGATTTTGTCAACTAAACATATCCCTGGTGGCCCAACTGCCAACACACCTCAGCCAATCCTGCAGACAAGGTTCCATCAACATTTTCTCAAATTAAAACGAGAATGGCAAGAATGGTGTCCGGCACTGTTTGCAGTGAAAAAATTACATTCAAAGTTAATTTTTCTTGTCATGTTTACAATATCATCATTAATAAAGCCGTTGTCTGATTCTGTAAGTACTCAGTTTTTCATGGGCTCGTTGCTTGATCTACCCAACGTCTATCTGTGCGCCCCAGAACTCCTTCCCAGCTAGCTCAAAGATGCCTTTGAAGTATTATGATAGCTCATGAGCACAGTGGTCTGTGTTTTGGTCCAAGTTCATTAGAGATGAAAGAAATCCACAGGATGGGGGAAAAGCAGATGGTGACTAGAACTTCCCTGCTTTCTGGCTCTTGGGAGTCAAGCAGAGAACATGAATCGTAATCCAATTAACTACACCCTTGAGGCAAAATTTAGGGAATAAGAGACAACCATAGGCAGGTCCCAGCAGGACAGGGAACCAGGAAGGCATGATGGGCACATCATTGTATAGAACAACAGAAGACTGCAAAACAAAAACACTACCACTTGCATCGGTAAGTAACTCTGCTACTCTATGCTTGTCCTGGGAAAAATACAAACAAACAAACAAACATGCAATAATTAGGAAAGGAGGAGTCCGAACTTCTTACCTTTTGTCTGTAACCTTCCAGCTAAGTGCCCAAATCCCAGAGCAAAAGGGAATTGGGAGGAAGATGATGCTAGCAGCGAGAATGACTACTACCTGCCACATTAAATTATGTAAAAGGCAGCTTCCCCCACAGACTTTCTTAGAGAAAACACAAAGTGTTTACTTACTTGTCAGTTCTAGCAGCTACGTTAAAGCCATTAACAACATTCAGAGGTGTAAGAAAAATGGCACAGGAGACAGAGAGAGAATGCTTGGCAACAAGTGTGTGTAGAGGGTGCTGAAGGAAAAACGTGGCTTTTGATAACAGCTAATAGTGAGGTTTACTTAGCTCCAGGATAATGCCAGACTGCAGCTTAAATGCTGTCACTGGTTTCATAGGTATTTCGGTGGGAGGGAGTTTTGAAGGTGGACAGTGACATACCATGGATACTTAGGAGAAGCTCCTTTGACACCCACAGGTAGAAAGAAAGATGAAGTCTGCTGCTTTGAAAACTTCTAGGAAAGACTAATGGAGAGGATGTTAGAGTCAGCATCTCAAGAGCAGATAAGAACTTTTGTTTCTTTCTAGGTTGGTTTACAAGTCAGAATTTCCCCTCATAAAACCTTTTTCTTAGAAGACGCAAATCAATGAATGCTCCAAAGGAAAGAACAACTCACTAGCACAGTGTCGGGGCTGACAGTGGGCTGAAGAAAATAAATGAACGATATGATCAATGATAAATAAACTAGGATTTTGACCTGGAAGTCTCAGGTATGACTGAAATCTCATATAACCACCCCCTCCTTTGTCTTACTCAAAGATGATCTCCTACCAGTCTCCCTCCAGTCTTACTCAGAGGTAGTCTTCTGCCAACAATAATGCATTGATGTAGAAGAGAGCTTACAGGAGCATGCAAGTAGTCCTTTCCTTGCAGAAATTTATCTTCTTACCCAGCATTCAATAAATAAAAGCTCTTTTAGTACGCTACATACAAAACTCATCCCTTTTTTACATGGCTTTCTTGTGATAAGTATTCTCCTTATCACTTACCTAAGACCAAAGCTTTACTACATCACTACCAACAGCAAACTTTCCTGGTTTTGTGACTATTCTATATGAAGTTACACACAGGGTAAAATATTACATACATGAAAGTAGAAAATTGTATGTTATTTTAAAAGACAGAAGCTGATACCTTTGGGCATGTAGGAAGAATAGCAGACTATGGTTTCATAATTCTACTATTCTTTATTCATAGCATACGTTCCTAGTAGCTGGAGATTCCCTTTTGAAGAATAAAATCAGGACACAGAAAGTCTTACTGCAGCTGTTGCACTTACTCCCGTTAGTGCAAACTGCTCATCCTGCTGTGAGTTTCTTCATTCTAAATATTCAGACTTGCAGACTAAAATGACAGATAGCAGACTAGAAATTTAGCATCCCAATGATTTCTTTCTGGGTTTGCCCCTCTGGATCATGGCAGAGCCACCAATATCCTTGTAGTGTGCAGTGCTGTTTGGGTAGTTTACTTTATACCAGCACACATAGACTTGCATTTCAGGCTCTACATCCGATTAATATTCTCCACAATAGCCAGTGCAGAATATAAAAGAGAAAAATGAAAAGACACCCAAACCAAACCAGACAAGAAGCTGTCAGAATAGATTCAAGACAAATTTATTCCCTTAGTGTGATCCCTTCTAGGAAGCAAAAAGCACCATTTATCCTACCAACAGCCTGATATTGTTCTGTATTTTGATGACAAATTGCGATTTATTAAATAAGCAGAACAACAACAACAAAAAAATCAGGACTCAGCCATTTACACAGGCAGACCTTCAGGTACAACCATCAGTTTGCAACAAGGTGCATTAGCACCGAAGATAGGAGATCACACCAAGCTCAGTTGCTGAAGAAATACTAAACCAAAAATAGTGTTCTTTCTTTTTGTTGACTTCCTTCTTCATCTGGTGAAAGCTCCTTCCTGAGGACCTGCTCTGTTACCTGATTGCATTGCTGATATAACAAAGCACATGCATAAACCTTCTCCCCCCCCTCCTTTCTTTTTAAATTGCAAGATGACATTGTAGTCTACCCTGAAAAAGAGGCTCAAATTCACTCTGTCATCCCATTAGCAGCAGATCCTGAGCCACCATACTTACTAGAGTAACAAAAGTGAGATTTTTTTTTGGTCAATCTGAAGTGAATGCACAAAACGAGGCGCTGCCACCAACACTTTATAACCTTTGTCTGAGAAACTTCTAACTCTCAGGAACCGTTCGCAACTGTCATACCGAGACCTTTAATCACGCAGGTTTAAGCAGATGGTGCTACCAGGAACTTCACTGCTGTCCTCTTCCCTATATAGAGAGCTTCGTAAATGCCAAGTTTGAAATTTTAATCTTAAATGTAAATTTGAAAATGATGATGAATCAGTATTCTGTATTTTCCTGCTTGTGGATGGGAATGCCTGCGGGTTCCTTCTCTTACTTATCTCTCTTAATTGAGAGAATTTATGGAAACTCAGATAATAAAAATGGCAGTAAAATACAGACAGAAACTGAAGATTGCTTACCGTATTTTTCTCAGAACTGTTGGAAATATTATAGTTTTCTCCAAAACTAAATGAATTCCTCTGCAATGAGGAATTTCGGCACAATCCTGAGAATACGAAAACTGCCCCACCGTTAGCACTTCATTTCATACAGCTAGCTTTCTCTAGGAACTGAATGATAATGCTTTCCAGACCCTAGCCTCAAGAACTGTACCTTTACCTACTGCTTGTTACTGAGAAACATGAATTGGAAACACGGGGAAGATACCTTTCAGAAAAGGGCCCATCCTTCCCTCTCTGCATTCTTTTCTCTCCGGAAAATATGACGTACTTAAATGCACATCAGCAAAAAAGACACGACACTGACAAAAGTTGGAACAGAGGCTGAAGAAGATCTGATTGAACCATATTTGCATTTGAAACTCTCGGTGATGATCCAGATTTATGCATCTAAATTACAATTAAATAACGTTAAGGTTGCGAGTAACTCGCGAGAGCAAAGAAATGTGCAATTAAAGAGAAAATATACCATATGTCCTTTGATAATCTAGGCATATTGCAGAGCATTAAGACAGTCGTAAAAGAGACACCCTGTTGTGGTTATGTGTTCTGAGACATGTGGCACATTTCCATCGTAGCTATCTGTTTCTCTCCTTGTACGCATCTATGCCATTATTTAAATGGTGATTTCTGAGTATGATTTTCCCTTCCCATGGTAAAAAAAATGGAGCTGTGGACTCTTTTTCCACCATTTGTTGATATCTGTTGCTATTTATGCATGTGGAAGTCAAAAATGTTAAATGTATGAATGAAAAATCATCACAAAGGTGAGTAAATGGATTTGTCAGACAAAATTAGGCGAAGTAGATGGGTTTAGTTACTATGAATGACGGAGCTCATGCGTGCATCTCCCTCTAGAAACTGATGCAATGGAATTCCAAACACATTTCTCCCATATTTTGTATGGAAATAGGAATGTACTAAAAAATTTCATGTTTAATTTGGACCATTTGGGGAAATACAATGGGAAATGGCTCCTTTTGTTTTAAGGTTCCTCATCCATGGCATCCTTGCAAGCCTGTTTTTCTTCCTCTACTCAAGATCAACCTAAAAACTCAGGAGAATATGACGGAACATTCAGATTTCAAAAGCAGTATTTATGTGGCTGACATCTAATGCACATCATCTCAAATGCTGTGATGACTAAGACACTCCAATGTGAAGTATTTTATAAACAGTGGTTGGGTAACCAGAGGATGAGAGCAAGATACGTTATACTTGTGGGAAGAGAAAAACATTTTGTGGAATTCGCAGTGCCCAGAGTATTTCATGTTTGTCCTCCAGTTGCCGAAGATGCCTGCAGCCTTGGAACACTTTCAGGCACCTCACCAGTTCTCCAGAGCCAAGTATATACTTCTGCTAAAGAAGTAAATCCTTGCTATTCTATTTGCAACTGGCTAGGAGATGGTACATTCTGATGGAGTGCTGATTTGGCCACGTCTGTCTTGTATTCTTCATTCCTGGGGTTCTTTGTTGTTGTTTGTAGTAACTAGAAATACTATCAAAACAGCATCAGTCTGAGCACAGAGCTATTACGAGTTATCCTGTGAGTTCACTCCAAGGTCATACAATAATAACCGTGAATCACCATGAAGTGCATGAACTTCAGAAAAAAACAGGTTTCCTCAACCCCTTCTCTTTTTGTCTTCCTACAAGTGTATGATGACAATAAAGTGCGTGGGAGACAGAAAAACCCCCAACCTACTAGTCTAAGAAATGGACCCAGATACCATGGTGATGAGTGAAATGGATAGAAACAAACAGCCCTAAAGGATATGCTGGCATGGCTCCTCTCCCTCAGCATGGCCTGCAGCACAAGGACTGGGACAGAGACATTTTCTGGAGAGGAGAGAAAGCCAGATTAGCATCACATCAACTCAGGGTCCTGTATAATCTGGAGAGACAGTGCAGAAGCAGTCCCACTGGTGCCAGTGAGCATCAGGCCCAGGTGGAGAGGGACACGCTGGAGGAGTGCAAGAACAGCTTGGAGCCAGCAGCCTGGGAACTGGTTGTCAAGGGAAAAGAGCAGGAGGTGATGAGCACTTGCAGTAAATCCTAGGACAGCAGAGCTAGGAGGAGTCATCTCCATGGGGCTGGGGAAACGAGCCAGCCTAGGAACAGTCAGAGGAGAGAGCCGCCAGTTGGGAAGCAGCTGTACAGCCACGGGGTGGCCACGGGCGCCTCTGACAAATGTGTGCTGTAACCAAAAGGGTTAGGGCTTGAGGGAAGAGCCAGGGACTTCAGCCAGCAACAGCTGATGAACCGAGCAAGCAAGGCCCCAAGTAAGGAACAAGACTGGCGTTTTGTGGTGCGATGTCATGTCACGGAGAAGCGTCCCCTCAGCCACAGCAGCACACACTCCTGCCGGCCGCGAGAGCAGCAATCGGCTCAGAAAAGGCCGCAGCTTGGGCAAGAGGCAGTGCTGAGAGCGGCAGTGAGGAGCACCCAGGCTGGGCAGGGGCTGTGCCCGGGAACACCCGACTTAACCGCTTCAGCTGGGTGCGCTCACCTGCCCTGCACCACCGTGCTTCAAGGCTACAGCCTGTGGAACTAGCACTCGGACTTCGCACATTCGTACGCGAGGATCTTTGGTGAAACCGAGATTCACACACAGAATAATAGAATTATTGAGGCTGGAAAAGACCTCTGAGATCATCGAGTCCACCCTATGACCTAACACCACCACATCAGCTAAACCATGCCACTAAGTGCAGCATCCAGTCTTTACTTAAACACCTCCAGGGATGGTGACTCCACCACCTCCCTGGGCAGTCCATGACATGCAATCTAGGAACTACATTTGTGGAAGCACGTCTAGAACCTTTCGCCTGGGCTGTAAAATTGCAAGATCTTCTCTTCCTCCTGTAGGAACAAAATAGACGCTCTCGTTCTGTCATTCTGTAGTGTAACAAAGTTAGACAGTATCCTGGGCAACTAAGAAGTGTGCTGGGAAGGGAGATTTCAGTCTTGGTGGAACCATTTGCAGGTTCACACTTAACTTGCTGCACTCATTTTTGCACTTGTTTCAAAAGTATTTCTGGGACTAGATTCCCAAAAGTGGAGGACATGATGTGGGCAGTCTCTCCTTGTCTGGATACAGTCGTGTGGGGTGGTTTCATTTGATTTCCCTCGTAAGCAGCNGAAAGGGAAAGAGAAAAGGAAGGGTAAGGAGCACAAACTGGAACCCAGAAGGTTCCACCTCAACGTAAGGAAAAACGTCTTTATTGTGATTAAGGGAGGGGTCCTGGCGTGGATTAGAAGGGGTGAGGTTAGCAGGTCAAGAGAGGTTCTCCTCCCCCTCTACTCTGCCCTGCTGAGGCCACATCTGGAGGGTTGTGTCCAGCTCTGGGCCCCTCAGCTCCAGAAGGACCCAGAACTGCTGGAGAGAGCCCAGGGCAGAGCCCCAGAGATGCTGAAGGGAGGGGAACATCTCCCTGCTGGGGAAAGGCTGAGGGAGCTGGGGCTCTGGAGCTGGGAGAGAAGGAGACTGAGGGGGGACCTCAGTCCTGGTTAGAAATACGGGAAGGGCGAGTGTCGGGAGGATGGAGCCAGGCTCTTCTCGATGGCCCCCAGTGATAGGACAAGGGGTAACGGGTGTGAGCTGGAACACAGGAGGTTCCACTGGAATATTCGGAGGAACTTGTTTGCAGTGAGGGTGGCACAGCCTGACCCAGGCGGCTCAGGGGGGTCGCTGTCTCCTCCCGGGCCGCTCCCGCTCTGCCCTCAGGGCCCCGCCCCGCAGCCGCCCGGGCGCAACCAACTGCCGCGCTGAGCGGGGGGGAGCGCTCAGTTCGGCACAGCCGAGGCGCTGCCCCTGCCGAGGTGCTTCCCCTGCCCGGCGAGCACCACTTGCTCTCCCCTCCACCCCCCCCCCCCCCCGCCGCGGGCCGTACCATTTTCGCTGCCTGTCCGGCGCGGAGGCGCGTTGGGCAGGAACGTACCAAGGGCGCGCAGGGGAAAGGGGTGGCCAAGAAGAGTGGCGTGACAACGAGAGGTCACGTTCGAAGCGCTCAACTCCGACTCTGCGTCGCGT
>WEIS01092043.1:10538-21187 GCA_013389965.1 Todus mexicanus
CTGCCCAGGGAGGGGGTTGAATCTCCATCCCTGGCCGTGTTTAAAGGGCGTTTAGGTGTGGTTTTGGGGGAGATGATTTAGGGGTTAACTTTGCAGAGTAGGGTTGAGGGTTGGACTCGATGATCACAAGAGTCTCTTCCAACCTCTAAGGTTCTCTGGTTCTATGACCCAGAGCAGCCGGGCCCCCCGGGTGATCCGTAGGGAACGGAGGAGGCGAGTGAGTCGTTCCTGCAAGGGGGCCGTGCAAGGCCGGACTGCAGCTGGGCTGCTCCTAAACCCTGCCTGATGCTGGGCTCTGCCCCCGCCTGCAGCAGCAAAAGTTGGTGCTGGGCCTGGTCTCAGAGCTGCCTCCGTAAACCTCAAGTGCTAAAGAAGAACGTTGTGGTCGGAGCCAATGACAGGGAGTCCAGACGACTCCATTTAAGCTTTTGCAGGAGAGGGAGCAAGGTAACTCACTAGAGCAATCAAAGAAAAAACATGTATAGAATTTGTAATCAAAGTATTACAAGGTTGGAAAAGACCNGCCGATATGTCGGTGGCGTTCGCCGCCCCCCGGCAGCGGGGGAAGGGCGAGATCACACCCGCCGCCATCCAGAAGGTGAGGAAGGGAAGGAAAGGGGAGGGTGGGGGGATGAGGGGCGGTCGAGCCCGGCCCCGGCCTCGGCCTCAGTGGCTGCGCTCAGGGCCCGGCCTGGCCGGGCCCGGCTGGGGAGGCCGCACCTTGAGTGTTGTTTTCCGTTTGGGGCACCTCAATCCCAGAGAGATCTCGAGGGGCTGGAGCGGGNAAAAACATGTATAGAATTTGTAATCAAAGTATTACAAGGTTGGAAAAGACCTTCGAGATCATCCACTCCAACCTATAACCGAATCCCAACCCATCATCTAACCCATGGCACTAAGAGCCTCATCCAATCTCCTCTTAAACACCTCCAGGGATGGTGACTCCCCCACCTCCTCGGGCAGCGCATTCCAAAGGCTGATGATCACCCTTTCAGGGAAGGATTTTTTCCTAATCTCGAACCTAAACCTCCCCTGATGGAGCTTGAGACCGTGTCCTCTTGTTGTGTCGCCAGTTGCCTGAGAGAAGAGCCCAACCCCTGCCTGACTCCAACCTCCTTTTGTGTTTTGTATCAGCAGAAGCAAAAGACTGTGTTCGGGTTCACTGGTAGCTCGCTGATATTTAGGAACTTCACTGGTAATAGTGCAAGTTTGCAGTTTATGTAGTTATAAGTTAAATAGATTTCGGATTGCTGCAAGCTCCTTGTGTAGAAGCCTTTTGGGTAAATATCACTAACCTCAGAGTGTCAGCAAGGTCCATGTTGCAGGGATCAGGACCTCAAAGTAGGCACAGGAGTTATAATGGAGACTTCCAAGGTACTGTAGAAGATAGAAGTCACTCCTTGAGAAGCTTACATGAAAAATATGTACCCACTGGGTGGAAAGCTGCCTAAAGGTAGTCAGTAGATGCTTCAGGTTGCTGGAGTGCCTGTGGAGAACGCAGACAATTAAGTTTCTCTTGTGCTTTAATCAAACCATTAATTTGATTGTGGTGTGCTGGTAAAGCCCTACTGCAGTTCAAGCTGCAGAATCTTTGTAATTGAAGAGTCTTTGTAATGTACATAAACTGTCAGAAGCCCTGGAGGTGTCTTCATCCAGCTGGAAACGTAAATTCTCTTTTGGTAGTAGGTGTTTATAACTCTTTCAGAGAACAGTTTCCATTTTCTGTCAGCAACTGCCCGGTCAAAATTACATAGAACAGTGCCTGCAGCCCTGCCTAGGATACAGTTTTATTCCTTCTTGCTTGCTTTCCTCTTGGCCCTTGCATTCCTCCACCACCCAGAGGTCCAGTGATCTCAAGGTCTACCTGTCTGTTAAGCTTTAATTATCTGCTGCCTTCTTCTGGAAGATGGGAGACCTTTTGAGAAGAGCCTTGATTTGAAGCTTTCTTTGCAAGTGCTCTGTTAGATTGCGGTATCAAAGATATTGGCTCCTTTTTCTATTTTGATTTTGTTTGTTTGTTTGTTTGTTTTTTGGTGAAAGTCACCACCATTTCTTTTACAATTTCATATTAGCACACGTGAAATGTGTTTATGACCCTCTTCGGAGGGTGTAGCTGCAGTTCTGCCTAGTTACCGAGGCTCAGACAGTAACTCGGAACGCTGCAATTCCATCTGTATTTAGTGCCTAATGACAATGTTTCCAGATCCAGCAGTTTCAGGCAAAAAAATTGCTCGGCGATCTTTCTAGTCGGTTCTGGTGAGTTACTGGTCTGAATTTAGGAAGACTTGACTGGTTGGCTCATTTGTACAGTCCTGAGTAGACTGCGTGAGGTTTTTGACTCTACACCCTTTTCATAGTAGAGATGGATTAGTCAAGAGAGAGAAGTGTCAGTACTTAGCAGTACTTCTTTCATCTTTTTTCTCTATAGAATTTGCTTAGGTTGGATTTCTAGGGAAATAAAGGTGATGCCGTGACACTGTACTTTCCTTGTACAAGCGTGAGCCTTTTTGGCTAGTCCCAATCTTGTCTGGACTAAGGAAGGAGTCTTGCAGATGGTTAAGATCCTGTTGGCTTTGCGAAGTTCAGCGGTTCCTCCACTGAGAGGATGCAAAGGAATAAATCAGTGTAAGATTTTCCTTGCATGTAGTTCAGTTGACTTGGGTAACGTGGCTGGTAGCTCAGATTAGCCGTGGGTCTGCCGACTCTTGTCTGATCAGACTGCAGGAGGCTGGTTAACAAGACATGAGTGTTGGGATGTGCAGCTCTAGGAAGCTAGACTTACAGAGCTTGGAACACCTTGAATTGGTGAGCTTTTTTGTGAGAAAGCTGTGAGATCTCCAATCTCTCAGGGTTTTAGGACAACTTTTTTTTGGTCAGAAAATGAATTCATGTATGTTTGTATTCCTGGATACTTCTGAAGTATAATAGATCTGTGCCTTTTACACAGTATTTCTAAAGTGGAGCTTAATTAGAGTTTCTTCATGTAAATACAGTCTAGCTTTCCCTGTGCACTTCCTTGAAGCAAACCTGTCTGGTAAGCTCAGTTTCTATCTATCTATAGCAATTCCAGTGCCGTATACTATTAAGTTTATGAACAGTTGCAGGCTTTAAAAGGAGAAGGGAAACTCGAGGCATGGATTTGTAAGTAAATTTCTTGGTAGAGATCAAATGAAGAAACGCAGAACTTTGGAAACTTCAGAAGAGCTTGGTGCAGAACCAAGTTTAGGTATTTGAATAGGCGGCTTCACAAATGTAGTTCTAATAGTGATAAGAAACCCTTAAAACTAAAAGGTTAAGGGAAGATGGAAGCAAAAGAGTGTTCTATAAATAATGACCATAGAACTTTCTGGAATACCACTTTTTGTTGTTTTTAAAAACTCTGTGAAGAGGAGCGAGACTCTTCTTCAGTTTCTTTCCACAAAGAGCGTGAAACTTACTCCAAACTTCTTCTTTATCATTTCAGATGTTGGATGAAAATAACCATCTTATTCAGTGTATAATGGACTATCAGAACAAAGGAAAGACGTCTGAATGCTCTCAGTAAGACATTAATCCAAACCTACTGTGGACTGGGTGAATTTCCATCTGATTGCCATTCTTGGTTTGCTTAGCTGTGCTGTGAAGAACAGAGAAGTATTACTATGGATACTACACTTAAAATTTGTGGGGTTTTTGTTTGTCGTACAGCTATCAGTTCTGTCACTGAAATGTTGCAACTTGCCTGCTGCAAGTTGATGTCACGATGATGGTGCTCATAAAAATGGGGACTGTATAACCCAAGATCTTTTTCCTCTGCATCGTAATTACACTTTGGAGAAGGTAGATTTCTTCTCAGACCTTTCCGAATCACAGAGAGGTGAACCTTTTTTTCTTCCTGACGGCGTGTTTGAAAGCTACCTGCTTACTTGCCCGAGAACAGACACGCTTGTCTTAAAAGTTTGGCTTGCCAGAGCATCCCATGTGGACTTGGTGTCTAGTGGGCTCTCTGGGAAGTGATCTGAGAGATCTGTGGAAGGAGTGAGTTATTAAGTAACACTATTTTGCCATTGCTCTCTTCTGGCATGGGGTGATCATGGCACCCTTGTTACTGCCAGATGCAGAGTCGTGTCATAAAGGAGGCATCACAGTATGGCTGGAGTCTCTTACTAAGAGAACTGATGGTCTGGGAGTGGGAGGGTGGACAAAATAGCAGGCATTTTTGCTTTAAGAGAATGTTTTTATTGTAGCACGGTTACTGTATTAAGCTGTTTGCAAGCCAGTAGTTGCGTATTTGTAATCTGTTCCTGCTTTCAAGGTTATTTTTGTGACTGTGGGCTAGACGTTGAGGCTCTGGAATGTGGTTTTGTAGCAGAAAAATCATTCTGTAGCAGACTTCCAAAGCTCGGGGCGTCCTGGTGAAATGTTTGCACTGTTCTTGGTCACAGTTCACATAAACCCATGATATTTTGTGTCTAGGGACATAATAGAAAGAGCTCTTTTTCACTAGTGTTTGTGATGGAGATAACACCAAGCAGACACACACACACTGTGTGTGTCTCCTGGTGACTTAATTTGGGGCAGGAAGAGAAGTAGGTGAGAAGGGTGTCACCCAGCTTTAGATTTTTCATAGCAAGACAGGAATTACAGAGAGGTTACAGCCGCAGATTTGATGGAGACATTAAGACAGATTGGGTAATAGGGAAATAGGAGGGGAAAGCTTTAAAATTCCTGATAATGGTATTCTTGTAATTCTTTTGAATCTTATTTTACATGGGTGACTTTCTCTACTTGTGTCGAATGAAAGTAAATTTTGATGTTACTGCATTTGTGAATTAAGATGTCTTGTTTTCGCTTGTTTTGATAGATACCAGCAGATGCTGCACACTAACTTGGTTTACCTAGCCACAATAGCTGACTCCAACCAGAACATGCAGTCTCTACTACCAGCAGTAAGTACAAAAGACCCAGCCGCATTTCACTGAGGCAAATCTTTGCCTGCTTTCCTGTATTCTGAGTGAGTCTCTTAAATTCTCTGCCTCTCTCCTGGTCAGAAAGAAACTTTTTAAGGTGAATAATGGTAATATGCAAGGAATAATGCCACAGAGGCTTAACATGAAACACGGCACCACTTAACAAATGCAGATTTTCTTGGATGATACTTGCTATCTTTTTTTAATCTGGAGTTTTCTGAATCTATATTGAACTCTTTATTTTACGAGATAACTCAATTTTTTCCCCCTTTCCATGGTTCATGGAGCAGTAAGGAAAGATACAATAAGCATTAAGATCGCTTGCTGTTTGTTTTCTTCTGGTGTTAATCGGAGAGCTTGGGGAGTTCATTGTGAGTAACACAGGGAAGTTCTTTGTTTTTTGGTAATAAGGCTTTTCTTGAATTAATATAGTCTTGATTCATTTCTGTAATATGAACCTAAAAAGAATGTCCATAAAAAAACCGTTCCTAGATACTAGTTCTCGCCGACTGAAATTGAATTACTTTTTCTTTGGTCTCTGGAGAAGTGTTCTCCAATCATTGTTACTAGCAAAGCATCCTTTCCAGTTGGTACCTAGAGGACTATAGAAACAGTGCTTCATTATGTCCAACCTGTTGTGCCTGTAGAGGCTTCTCTTTTTATAAATCCATGCTTGTAACTGAGGGGGAGGGAAAGAAACCTTGGAGAGGGCTGCGCGTATTACTCAACTAGTTTTTGGAGGCTTAATTCATATCTTGGTTCTGATGACAACTGGAAATGAATTTGACCTTATCCTAGTCTCTGGTGAACAGCCCTGTTCTTACAGCTGAATGTGATGACATTCTCTTCTTAGAAGGAAATGAAGGTAGGGCCAGGAAAGACTTCTGTAGGTCAGGTCTGAAGTGCCTTTCAAATCTTGAGTGTAAGGAATATTCCACAGGAGTGAGAGAACAGCACAGTGTGTTTTTGTTGGGGGGAAGGGGCAGGAGGAGTCGGAGTTTCCTTTTGACAGCTAAGGGGGGAATACAAAGGTAGTGTCTTGAGTTTTTCTTTCAAACTGAAACGCCAAATGAAATTTGGATGTTCAGTCCTAATTAAGTGTAGATGCTCTGACCTGCCAAGTCAAATCTTTGAAGATTTGCCTGAAATGTGGTAACCCGATCAGATAAAACAACTTTTTTGTGGCGTTCTTAAAAAAATACTCTTTAAATTATTTCTGCCTTCCCAATAAATTTTAGGCAGAGGAATTCGGAAGCATGAAAACTACTCCTTTTTTTCAATGCAAGCTAAACTACTTCTGACTTTTCCGTTATTGGCTTTCCATTTAGGAGCTGATGAGGTTCAAGTTGACTTGGAAGTGTTATGGATTTGTTCACCATGCTTCTGTGTCAGCTGTTGAACAGTCTTACTAAATTCAAAGATTGTGGGTGGCAACAGTTAAAATATGGAGCAAGATACTCTGTGTGTAAGCATCTACAGGTTTGAATAGTAAAATACATCAACTTAATGGCACTACCATTGCGGTTGTTTCCCACACAACTTCGGAAGGCTGGAGTCTGCAATAGCTTCTGAAGTTGGGTTGTATCTGGAAGATCGCTCCCCTAGTAAACTAGGTTTTCTTTCTTGTTTAAATTTTATCTTGTTTTTGTTTTAATCTGGTAAGTGCACACTCCAGAAATTTTGCAACTTAACTATTACTTTTTATTAAATGCTTAATAGCACAGCGGGATGACTATGAGCCCNTCCTGTGGGACTTGGTCTGGGTGATCCTGCTCCGGCAATGGGGGGATTGGACTGGAGGAGCTTTCGAGATTCCTTCCAATCCCAAACAATGTGTGATTCTGTGATTCTTTCTGTGATAAAATAAGGTTGAAAAGAGAATTCTGCTGTTAAGATAGCATTCACACTGAAGAAAATTCCTAAATGATTAGGTTCAGTGAAGTTTTTAATATAAGCTAAAATGACCTTAACCTGATAACTTTATTGTATCCTCTGAATATACTCCTTAGACTTAATGCTTCAACAGTAGTTGGCTAAAATGCTCGTAGTCAGCTACTGTGCCTCTGTCCACATCTTTGGGAACGTGCTACTCTAATCAAATGACTCTGCGTACTTTCTGAAAGTGCGATACTGCCTGTAGCGGTCAAGATCCATCTTACATTAAACAAAAGTATAGGGAACCAAGTGTTGTGCAGAGAAATGCGTTTACAAAGGGAGCCTGGAAATGAGGAAAAGGTGAAACAGGTGAAGCAAGCACTGCAGGGTGTGGTGAAGGGAAAGAGAGAGATTTTGAAACTCCGGTGTCATAACAAAGCTCCTGTTGTCTTTGTATGCGTGATGAATTTAGAGTATTAAATTACGACTTCTGGGGTAAGAGACCTTCCTTCACATCAGGGGACAAAAGAAGTGCGAGGTTAATCTCTTTGAGTCAACCAGTATTTTCTCAGCCGTGTGAACAGCAGCATTATTAAGGGCAGGATTGTTCGGGAGTGTTTTCCCAGCGAGACAAGAGCAGTGGGTAAGTGCAATCGTGAAGTTGATGCAACTTTTTACTACCTCTTTCCGAGTTGTGGTGGGTGTTCTCTTTTGTGGACAGCAGTGGGAAATCTGTTTGCCACCACCATATGGGATAAGCTAGCCTCCGGAAAAGGGCTTGTTTGGTGAAGAACAGAGCACGGTTGCATTCTTATTTCCACTGGTGTTACTTTTGAATGAGGCAATAGTGAAGTATTAGTCTCCTTGAGCAAAAAAGAAATTAAAAGTTTGTTACTGGGACTTCCACAAGAACCTCCAAAAACCAGTGCTGAACTGCCTGTGTGTTTATAAACACATTCAATCTCAACATGGAATGGGCATCTTATCCTCACTGGCTTTTCTTTATTTTTTGTTTTCTTGAGAGAGTGTTTTGGTGGCATTAAAGACATTGCAAACTCTTGAATAAAAACCAGTGACATTTCCTCTTGGACTTTTTCCCTTCCCTATATGTCTTCAGTTTGCTCAATATTTATAAGAAAACAATCCGTGACCATCACTTCATTGAAAAAGTAGTGAGGAACTTTGGTCCTGCACTCCAGCCTTTTCATTTCACAACAGGAAAATACTGAGTTCTGCAGCAATTATTTGATTCGGAACATTTGGATTTTTTAAATCGGAAAAAGTGATTTTTGTTTTTTTTCCAGAGTTTTTCTTACATAATGCAGCTTGCCTTCTGTCAGCACACAGAGCACTTCATTTCAGTGTGTGTTCAAGAAGATGATGAAAATAAAGGCTTATGATCGTTACTCACTTCTATAATGTACCGGTTTTCTCTTGAAAGTGCCGGTTTCTTCCAGCAGCAAGCTAAACTCCGTATGTGAAGGGACTCCCAAGAAAACTCACTGGATTGTGGAAAAATGTGCACGTTGCATTAATTTTTTTTTTTCTTAATTTCATAATTGTGGAAAGGCTATTAATAAATTTATGAAGAAAAAAGCAAGTTTCTTCTTGCTAGATATCCTTCTGTTGAAGCTAATGCTTTTGGTAGGACTTGCGGAATCCCTTAATGTGTGCTGGTCCCAAACTTGTCCCACAGATTAGGACGCAGCCCATGCCATTTTAGTTACAAAACACTTTTATATAAAATTGTGAATGCTTTTTTATAAACACCTAACATCACGAACCACTGGAATGTTGGTTACTTCCAAAGAAACTGCTTCGAGAGGTAGAACTAGTAAATGTTGCTAGCACCGGACTAGAACATGTCTTCATATTCTTATTGGAAGATGGATTGGGGTTTTTTTTGGTGTTCTTTCTTTTTGGGAGCTGTGGAGTTTGGGTGGATAAAAAGGAGCCTTCGATGCAAGAATGATTTTACTCAACTAGTGGAAAGTCTCATGTGAAATTAAATATATTTTAGTATTTTTTAAAGGGCTAGTGCTCAATCTGTGGTTTTGATGTACTTGTGATTAGTTTGTAGAAACAACTCAGTCTTCGGAACTGAACAGTGCACGCTGCTTTTTTAGTAGCCTTTGTTTTGAACATAGTAGTTGTCTAAAGTATATATGTTAATTGAATTACAAGGATACTGTTTTTCTTGAAAAAGCAAACTGATAGTCAGAAAAGAAAAATATGTCTTAGTTTTAATAGCTTCAAATTTTCAAAAAACCCTCTTTTGTTATTGAAGATGAGAGGAATCCTAGATTAATAAAATTCTTGTCCAGTTATGAACCAAATGCCTGAGGAAGTCTGATATCTATGGCGCTATAGCAAAGTCTGTTCATGGTATCTGCTTTCCTGCTGATCACAGCTGGCATTGGGCTTTAAACCTCTGGCTTAATTCTGTGTATATTGAATGCTAGTATGTTGATTAGTTTTAAAGCAGCTACTCAAAGCGGTATGCTGTTTTATTCTGCATTAGCCTTTCAGAACGCAAGTCCATTCCAAATTCAGCTTATTTGTAAACTGAATGAATAGATGACGGAGTGAAAGGCAAGTTGCGTGTTCTGTGTCAAGAGGCAAGTGAGCTATTAGTCAGAAGTGGAGCTTGGCATTTTGAAAAATAATTGCTCTTGTTGAATGATCATTAAACTGTTTTTAAAAAATCATCACAATTTCTAAAGACTTTTTAAAAAGAGAAACATTATGTGGCAGATTTTCTGAGAAAGGGAGGAAAGACATTGCGTTCATACTTACCGCTTCATGCAAGTATACTCCAAGGAGTGTTCCTGCAGCTCTTCACAGGAGAGGCCAGTAGAGCCACAGTGGTTGGGAAGGGTAAAAGAAACTAAGCTTCACATTCCTGTACTGTTACTAGAAACTGTAAAGCTAATGCAAATCCCTAATTGATAAAAGCTAATCAATTTGTGCTTGCATCCTCCCTAAGAACACAATTTCTTGAATTATTCCTTCTTCCGACTCTTTGTGCTCTACCTTTTTATTTGCTATGTTGATTTTACATAGCAAGAAGTATTTCTTGTGTTTCTTGCTCACAAAACAACATGGAGTAAGCCTCCTTTGCTAATAGCTTCTAGCCCCCAGTCAACTGGTCTCTGGCACTAAGGAACAGGAAATGTGGGACATTTCAGTTCATATAGTACCACATTATCACTGCCTTAGTGATCTCGGAGACTCAGCACTTTGAGCAAAATAGTAAATGAGATTTTTCCCAAAGTTACACACTTTTATGGGCCTGTTAGAGGTGGGGTTTAATTCTTTATTGCAGCCAGTATCCTAGTTGTTAGGTGTGACTGCACTAACCACCCATAAAAGCAGTGCAATATCCCATAGCCATGTAAGTGCTTACAGAGCGAGCTAGTGTGTCTGTATCACCTCGTTGTCTTTGCTCCAAGGCCAGCATAGGCTCATCTCTGTCCATTTTCTGTCTTGGAGGGTTTGTATGCTATTTGACTTCTGACCTCTCAGTGAACACTCTGGTTGCCTGTCGTCACTGTATGTCAACATTTAGTTACAGGATATTAACCAAGAGAGAACTAGTTTTAAAACCAGCTACTTGGACTTATTTTTCTGTATGTGAAATATAGAATCATGCAATCATTTGGGTTGAAAGGGATCTTCAAGATCATCTATTTCCAACTGCTCTGCCAGGGGCAAGGACACCTTCCACCAGATCAGGTCGCTTGAAGCCCCGTCCAACCTGGTTTTGAATATTTACAGGGAGGGGGCATCCACAAGTTTTCTCGGCAACCTATTCCAGTGCCTCAC
>WEIS01092046.1:15812-42656 GCA_013389965.1 Todus mexicanus
GATAACTTGGGTAATCTTCTAAAAGAAATTAAAAAAAAAAATCTCACTGTTAGTGACTTTGATGCCTTTTAAAAATAAGAGCTTTTTCATTTCATTCCATCTTTAAAATTTTTTATCTTTGTTGTAGAATATTAAAAACTATTTTAAGAAAGATAAAAATTCTCTTTAAAGAGATCTCTAGAGTGTGTGAATAGGAGCTCCAGATGCCTCTAAAAGCCGCATGTACAAATGAAGCTGAGTCTATTCCTGTCTGTTTATATTTGCTTTTCCTGTTTTGTAACCTCTTTGTACTTTGTTCATGGTGACTTGTAAGCTAAGGGGAAGGGGTGCCTAGATGCCTTTGTAATTCTCCATGTCATACGCTCCTGGCTGGATGGTCTCCCTTCCTCTCCTTGTATGTAATATCACTTTTTTTTCCCCCTTTCTAGCAAGTACTTTCAAAAGAACTCTGTACATTTTAACATAAAAAATAAATTATGTTGAGCCATTTTGGATGTCAGTTGTGCACGTGGATTTTTTTTTTCTTCCATTTGAGCAGTGAACTCTTCGTACTGATCTTTAGTCCCGGGACTACGATTCCCTGTTGGCCTTTTGATCTGGAAGACCAGTGGTACTTGGGATTTACCCGCAAGACCTCTGCTCATGTTAATTTCTATCTACAGCTTCAAAAGATGAAAATTAAGAAGAAAACCCAGAAGCTTGAAAGCACCTCCAGAAATCATGACTTACATTTCTTTCCGCAAGGGCTGCCCAAAGCCTGTGAGCTGGTTCCCATCAGCTCCTCTTTGTGCAACCGCTTGAGTTTGGCCAGGTGCGTTCACCAACAGCAGCAGCCGCGGCTGCGCCTCCCGGCGGCCGCCGCTAGAGGGAGCCCGAGGCCAGAGACCGGCGGCGGGGGCGGGACGGGCGGTGCCGGTGCTGCCGCTGCTGCCCAGTACCGGTACTGCCCGGTGCCGGTGCTGGTGCTGCCCGGTGCTGCCGGCGGGACAAGGGCGGGATGCCCGGTGCCGGTGCTACCCGCGGCTGCGGCTGCCCAGTGCCGATGGTGCCGGTGCTGGTGCTGCCCAGTACCGAGGCTGCCCGGTGCCGGCGCCGCGGGTGCGCCGTGCCGAGGCCGGGCCGCGGGGGCTGCCCGGGTCCNTTTTTTTCCTGGATATGCTGAATTTATCAGATTTGATTTGACCACTAAAACTTGTTCAGCTTAGATGGTTATCTAACAACTGAGTCAGCTTTTATTTATTATCAATTTTCAGAAACATCTAGCATTATTAGGATACAGTATGGGGTTTAAAACTAAAATTCAATTGAGAACAGTTGGAAGTCCTCCTGCAATTCAAAATGTCTTTGAGTTCCAGAATTAATGCACTGAGTGATGACTACAGTGTAACTCTGTTGCTTTAGATAACTAGAATTTGAAATGGTCATGGCAAATCGCTTCCATGAAACAACACAATACAGTTATGTTCTAGTAAAATGCTTGTATCATAAACTGACAAGTAGGGCAATTCAAAGTCTTTGTCTGATGCCCTGGCACCAAATTATAGTTACACATGCTGATATGAAATGCCTCTCAAATAATTGTTTGAGATCTTTGCAATGCTGAATCACAAGCTGTTAAGCTAGGGGCAAGCAGGGTCAATGTTAATAATTAAATTTCTTGTGCATTTCTCAATTCTTAAGGTAGTTGAAACTGCTTTAAGAAGAAAAAGTAAATGTCTCCACAGGAACGTAATTTGGAACAACTTTCTTACTTTGTGGACCAAGGAACGAAGCTAAGTGGTTATGGAAATCTGTAAACAAGATCATGGAAATGTGATTCCAGAGCTAATCAGCTGATAAATAGTAACTACCACTTAAGATACATTTATAGAAAGCATTATTTGATCAAATAAGATGCACTGTTAGTAGCCTCTGCTTGTAATAATAATAAACCGACATGTTTGTGTGGGCAAACTTGATAATAACCACGTTTAGGAGCCATGAACAAGGTGACCTCTTTTCTAGAATCTTTTCATACAAACTATCAAATCCCAGTGTTAGAGAATGACGCAATAGGGGAGGGGAGTTTGGGGCGGGACTTTTTTGAGAGGGTTGCTGCACTACAACAGGGGTGAAGTCAGACTGTCTTGAAGTGCAAGAACCTTTAGTACCTTAGAGTGTAGTGTGAACAGCTGCTGCTGCAGGATCTGCGTTGCCACAGCCAGATACCATAGTGTGGACAGCGTGAGAATTCTTCCATTCAGCACTGTCAGGTTTGCTCTAAATTAGTTGATTTATGAACCAAAAGGTCTGTTACTGAGTCTCGAAATAGAGGGGAGAGCTTGAATGCGACCCACAGCAACATCCTGAGAGAGTAGTGCTTGGAAGACAAGTGGTGTGGTTTTGAAAGAGGCTAACTGAAAGGAGAGTAATCGTAAAGGGGTCTGATAGTTCTGAAAGCTCATCAGTGAGATAATTAAGAACATGCTAAAAAGAATAGAACCACCTTAATTAGGTTCCCAACTCAGGGAGCGAGCTCCTTGCTAAGATCCTATGTGTCATAATGGAAGAATGTCGATAGACTGAGGCAGACTAAGTTTACAGCAGCTAAGGTGGGGCCTGCAGCATCTTTTGTCTTCACAGCTTGTCAGCTAGAATAATTTACCTAAAAATAGCTGACTGAAGTTGAACTTTGAATGCAAAATCCTTTTTGCCCCTGACACAGAGAATCTCAGCAACTTCACCAAACACCGATCTTCACCTAGAGCAGGGCAAGACTGCAGCTATATGTTTAATCTCTTGAAACAGCTGGAGTACCTTGAAGACAGAGTCAGGAATTTGTTTCTGTGCTTCCTTCCTTGTAGGAGCTTCTGTTCTGGAAGGCAGCTCTCTGCATGGAATAGTCACATAGAGACCTTGTTCATTTTGTGTGATTATTTTCTAAGGACTCCCCTGTCAGTACCTACTTGTTCTCCCTTGCCAAATATTTGACTCTGTGAACAATTTGGAGCAGCAACTCTTGTTGTTGGTGTGTTTGCCATTTGTGTCACATGGTGGAGTCCCAATCTGTGATTGAGGTACCAGAGAGTTATCATAGTACAAATAACCCATTTTCAAGGAAAAAGTGATAAATGTGGTTCTCTGTGCCAAAGAATTAAATAAGGTTCTTGAAAACTTTCTTTCCTTTTATCACTTTGCCCAAACATGCACATGGTACCTTTCAGCTAAAGCAAGAAGTCTGTTTACTGAAATTGTCATCCTCTGTTTCCCCACTTTATCCCATAGGACCAAGCAGCAACAAGATATGACGCATCCACTGTTCCAGGTATTTCCCAAACAACTTCTCCAAAGACAAGAAAAATTACTGTAGGACAAAAAAATGATGTGGTAAGTTGAATCTACTAAGTCCATTTGCCACTTGTCCTGTCCTGAGTCCTTGCTGAAATGGTCAAGAAGATGAGCTTCTCTCTAGGGTATCTTTCTACCAACCATACACCTACAGCACATAAAAGCTTGATATCAGTCGTAGGCTGAATGCTTCGTAACTTAGACCATCATGAGTGTAAGACCCTGCACAGGGCAATCTTTTGTGTATAGGAGAGATACCTAATTCCACGTAACTCAAACTTTTAAGTCGTGCTGTCAGAGTTCAGGACATATGTTTCAAAACCAAACACCACTGACTCCAAAGGCTGTTTAGTAGGCATGCCACTCCCCCTCAAGTTAGAGAGCTAAATATAATTTCACACGCTAACAGCTAGGGCTGAACCAGGACAATCTAGCTGTGGACCTAGAGTTTGATAGATGTGAAATCCTCCCCGGTATCATGAGGGGAAAGGGAGGAGGGTGTTACTGGGCAGCAGATTTCCTGAGCCAAGGCTTCAGTCAGTTCTGCTGGGAGGAGCTGTTCTCCAGAGCAGCAGGTTCAAGACGCTTTGTGTTCCCTTCTGATAAAAATCTTCCGCAGTCTGAAATCGGCAAGGCTGCAGCTGCTTTAGGAGTGTCCTTGTCCTCCTTTGGTTTGTGTTAGTGAGCATGCTCTTGAGACCAAAGTAAATCACAGAATTTGGTCCTCAGAAGGTGATCAGAAGTGCCTGGGCATATACAGCAAGGGGCCAGCAGGTGATGGTTAGAAGACTGGGGACAAAGGAGAACACTGAAAAAGCAGTGTCTTCAGAGGCCATTGCAAACATCCTTGATCATCTCTCTATCCAGCTGTGAGGCATTTTGATCTGCTAGGAAACATGATCACTGTCCTCAAGAACCTGCGTCACAAATACCGCGCAGGGTTTGGTGAGTCCAAGCAGCAAATGTTAGTGCAGAAGGAGGATAGAGAATTGTGATGTTATGGGGTAGCACTATCTGAGGCTCTGACAGTGTACGTACAGCTGTGGATCACTGCAACGTAGTCGAGTCTGAAGAGTACAACACTAATCTAGCTAAGGTGGTGAGGAAAGTGAATTTGAGCAGGGAAACATTTCTGATCTTGGAAAAGCATAGGTACCCTTGTCAGCTGCACTGGTAAAAGCAGTTCATGTGCTCATGTGGGCCCTCCTTTTCTAGGGATGACAGATGATGCTTTCTGTGCCCTTCAGGATGTACCTGAAGGGTGTTAGATCAATAATCCCTCTGACTTACAGGGGCAGTCTGAACCTAGGGCTGTCTGGAGTCTTGATAGATACTTACCTGCACTGCTCTGTGGGCAGGCAGGTACTATGGGTATTTTGAAATTCACGTGTCTAGTGGTTTTCCAGTCATGATCAGTCATGCAATAATACATAGGGCAACAGAGAGGGGGGGTTTAGGATAAAACCTTTTCCTACGGCCAGGAAGAGTTTTTTGAAAAGTTCTCTGTATCTCACCTTCCCTTTAGCATCCCCTCCCAGCGTGATATTCAAGCTGTGCTTTAAGGCCCTCTAGAGAATAAACCAGGGCCTAAGCCATTGTGGTTTACAGTCTGTGATGGACCTCTCCTTCCCAAATTTATGTAACTCATGTATGGCTTGATGTTCATAGCATCCCATAGCAGTGTATTCCACAGTTCATGTTTATGTTGAGTGGAAAAAATATGGGGGGGTTTAGTTATTTTAAATATGCTGCCTCTGATGCTTCTCTTGCGTAAAATAATGTGGGTTTTTTATTAGTAGTATTTTGTCTGTTTTCTGTATCAGTTACAGTTTTCTATGCTTCTTTACCACCTTTCTTCTACGCTGGAGATTCTGTGCTAGTATGTGCTGTCCCTTCATGTATCACAGAATTTCAGAATGAATGAGGTTGGAAGGGACCTCTGGAAGTCCTCTCATCCAACACCTTCTTGAGCAGGATCACCTAAAGTAAAGTGCAGACAATCCTTTCTGTGCTTCTTGGCAGAGCTGCCTCCTAAACTGACTGCCTGCCAGTACTTCAGAGATTCCTTCCAGCTTTGCTATAAGCATTTAATGTCTCTTGCCTCGTATTTCAGTTCTCCCTTGATGATTACTGCTCTTGCCCTGTGCTCATTCTGTTGTGGCTTGTAAGGAGTTAAGAGGTGGGAAGTGTTTGTAAGAGGAGGCAGCGTCGTACAGGCATACAGGCAGAGATTGAGTGTACTGCCACTGCCTAATGATATTTAGCTGCATATAGAGCTGCTGCTTTGTTGACAGTAGGAAAAGAAGGGGTGTCTCTGCCAAAGACTGGAATGTAGTACAGCCCCTGAGTGCAAGTATGCAGACCCTGCCACATAGCGAGGCTGGGTTTCTGAAGCCTGACCCAGCTTAAGTCTTGGAACCTGGAAGGCAGGACTCCTGTTAAGGATGAGATGTAAAGTCATAGCGGTGAATCCCTACAACCTTGCTAGCCATGCTCGGAGCTCAGTGTTCCCCGCAGCACTGAAAGCTTGGTGCCCAGACACCAGAGATGGCAGCTGATGCTGTTGTGTACAGCAGAACTTGGTTTCATTCCTGAGTTCCCTGTTTTGAAAAATTAGGAAACTCCTCAGAAAGAATTCTGAACTAGCAGAGAGCTGGTTTAGGATGCAGAGCCAAACATAGAGAATAGAGGAGCTCTCAGCATGTTATGGTTAATTGTGACAACTATTTTGCCTCCTGTGTACCTATTGATGACCACAGGTCATTTTTTTTTCGTGCTCATGTGGAAGAAGTGCGATTAGGATGACTAGTGCAGCTGTGCTCCTGGCACCTCCTGTCTGTGGAGCCTTTTACTACAGAGCTTGTATTTAATTTTGTAAGGGTTTTTTGCTTGGGCATTCATAGGATGTTGCTATATAAAGATGTGCAGCTGTATCTAGACTTGAGTGTATTTACCGATGCGGGTGCAGTACACAGAATTAAAGCTGTCCTTTGAAAAGCCTTGTAAAAATGTGATGATTTCCTATTCATATTTTTATTAGGACCTTCTCTATATTGTCAGTCATCATATTCTTTAAAAACTATGTCATATACTAGTCTTTTTCCTGGTTTTAGCACCTTCCTTTATCAGTGGGTGAAGTAACAGAACTGGAGGAACTTAAAATGCAAGGAAATGTAGGAAAATTTAGACAGACAAGTGACCTATAGTGTCTGTACAGTTGAGTCTGCATGTCAGCTCACCAGTCTAAATAACCTGCAAGTGACTGTCAAGCAGTTGCTGAGAAGTGGACGTGAATCCCTGCTTTGCCATCTTTTGACACAAAAGGGACCCTTTCTATCTAGAATTGGGGGACTGTGCCAGAAAAGTGCAGCATGTGCTGGACTTGCACCTATGTGGATAGTTTTTTCATTTCTTTGCCCATGGATGTGCACGTAGGGGACAGATTTTCTGAGGGACAAGAATTAAGCTGATAAGGGCAGGGCTGCTCAGAAGTGCCTGAATAGTAAAGCACACTTTGCTGCAGGTCTTTTTATGGTCACCACCAGAGAGTCCACCCCAGTTTTATCCTGGCCCACTCACATGCTCACGTGTGAAGGAACCAAAGTTACACCTCCAGGCCTGACCCGTGGATTCCGATATGGAATTATGTGTGCTTTTGGAAGGCAGCTGCAGGTGAAATGTACGGCTGTTAGTGGAGAAGGGGTGGCTGACTGTCTAGGAGCCTTGGCTGAGGATCTTCAGGGAGGACGTGAGCTCTGGTGATGCCTGGATGGGCAGGAGCTGGTATCTCTGGCTTACTTTTCTGATGCTGTGTAGTCAAAAAGCAGACTGAGCCCTTGGCTTCTGTCTCCCATTCACAGCCGAGATCCCTCCCCTCCTCTTGCTGCTCACTCAGTGGAGAGATGCGAGGAGGAAAGGATGCCGTTAATCTGCACTTTGCTCCAGTACTTGGCACATCCTTTGCAGTATCGGCTGAGCAGAGATGGTGCCTGCCTCCTAACCGATGCATCTCCCTGTGAAAGGAGCTGGAATCATAACCCAGAGAGTGAGCGAGTGATGCGGCTGCTGCACAGAGAGTGACTGAGAGGAAGAAAATTGGAGAGACTGGAATATGTGCCTGCCTCAGCAGCACTGCAGTGGTAAAGCCACTGACTGACTGCATGCAGGCTACTGGGGTTTATGCATTGCTACAGAGAACCCAGAAGTCAGGATGAAATGCATCAGCCTTCTTTTTCACTGCTTCTCTATTGTCATCATGCATTAATTGCCGAGAGTTATTTTCCTTCCTGTGGCTGACTGCCTGCATCTCTTCTCGTACTGCAGGAGAGACAGTGAGGGAGCAAGAACAGCACCAGCGCGGTGTCCTGTCCCACAAGGAGGATTCTGCATGATGTGCCAGTGCAGTCAGGGGCTGCTGCAATGGTGCACAGAACCTCTGGAACAGCTGGATTTAGGATTATTAATGCTTTATAAAGGTGTTCCAGACTCCATCTAGCATCTAGCTGGATACATCGACTGCCCTTCGGGGCTCTCTCGCTGCTTTCTATTTTCCTCTCATTACTGTTTTCACACTCATCTGGGTCGACGTTGTTTGAGCCAGGTGAAAGGACTTTCCTGGCCAGGAATTGGAGGTTGCTGTGCAAAAGCGCAGGTGTGAGCTCTGGAGGGAACTGCAGTCTGACCAGCCATGGCTCAAGCAGCTAAGCAGCTGAAGAAAATCAAAGATATTGAGGCTCAGGCACTGCAGGAGCAGAAGGAGAAGGAAGAATCCAATCGCAAGCGCAGGAACCGCTCTCGGGACCGGAAGAAAAAGGTCAGTGGCACTGGGGCAAGCAGCCCTATATGCACATGCCTGTGCTCGTGGCAGTGAGTGCTGTTTGCATTTTGGGAGGGAGGGGTGGTTGGGCAGGAGGGAGATGACAGAGGGGCAGTCTGGTCCCTGTACAAATCTATGTGCAGTTAGCACAAGAAACAGTCTGCCAAACAGAGGACAACTTTTGGGACCACGAATCTGCTGTTTGGCCTGGCAGCTTTGGGAGAAGGGGTATCAAAAAGCTAGGTGAAGAGAGAAAGGAAGTGAGGTGTTTGTCAAGGCAACTAAAGGGACTCACTCAGCCCGGTAGTAGATTCAATCTCTAAGATAAAATTGCTTGGCTTCTAGCTTCATACAGTTTCCCAGAGTTTCTCTGTATCTGCAGAGAAAAGGAGCAAGAGACTCCCACCCCTTTCTCTAGTGAAGGAGCAGTTTTGATGTCCACTCCATGACCTCCCAGAATCCTGAAACCAGTGCAGAATGGGAACCAACCATTAACTGATATACCAGTTTTGTGCAGGGGACTGTGAGCTCTGCTGCTGCTTAAGTCATGCTACATTTGTGAGTGGGACGCAGGTCGTCCCTCCTAGCAAAGGCATGTTATTTGCTGGCAGCAGATTAGTGGGGAGTCAGGAGCAAGAAGAGGTGTCTTCCACCTTTGCTGGCACTGACATGCTGGAGCCTTGGGTCCGTCAGCTGTTCCGAGCTGTAGCTCATCTCTGGAAAGTCACTGCCAGTTTTTTCTTGCCGCCAGCTTCCTGCAGGAGCAGGCATGTTGTTAAGATAGCTTTGCTACCACTTGAAGACCTTTTGAACTGAATGTTCTTCTCACAGCAGGCCTTCAGGGTGTTACGTACCATGCACCAGTGCAGAGAGGCAGTGAGGAGATAGGTGAAACCAAGGGTAATCAAGGAAGTATGCGAGAGGTTGCAATACAGGCATATCTTGGGTGGGCTTCTCCTCTGCCTTTAGCAAAAGACTTGAAGACTTCTGTGTGCCCCTCTGAGCAAGAGCCTCACGTCAGAGCTCTTCTGCTTGTCATCGCAATAGGTGCAACCTAAGAGTCTTCAGAAGTCTTGTTGAGATGCTGGGGACAGGCACTGCTAACCAGCCCTCAGGCTTTTATTCTTCCTGCCAGTGCTGGACAACTGCTGGTTCAGGCTGTCTGGGCAAGTCCTGAACACTGGAATTCCTAGGTTTCATTCATCCCTATTTCTGGTGAAGGCTCACTGAGTCTTTATGAAAACCATCCTATTCCCTTCTGTACCATCCCCGAAAGCAGTCTGTGTCTGTATTGGTGATGGGTTGGGAGATCCAACGATACCTGCAAAGTGTCTAGACTTCCTCATGGGGAAGGTACTAGAGAAGGCAACTTCTCACTGGCTCCTTCCGAGACACTCCAGTTGTACTTGCTTCCAAGACAGGCTGTGATGCAAGCAAGGGAGCTGGAGAAGCACTGCTGAGTGCAGCCAGAGGGGTCTGCCTCTGTGGGATGGGATAGACCGTACAGTGCTGAACAAGCCTTTGGTAGTATACTATTTGGGGTTGTCACAGCATGGAGAGCACTGAGCAAGGTCTTCTTGCAGAAATCATCAGGGCTGTGACGCACTGAGGAGGAGCTGATCTTGAGCTATCCTTTCCTGAGTAGTGGTGAATCCAGGGAATATGCTGGCCAGGGAGGCCTGCCTGCCTTTCAGCTTGATGACAATGGCGAGGGTGGGCAGAGTGCCTGTTCACCCTCCTTTTCCTCTTGGGATCAATGCGGAGTGTATGGATGTTTGCTTTTCTTAGTGCCAGGCCCTCTGACCAGCGCAGCCCGGGAGGGCTGTGTCTGCAGAGAGCACCTAATTAGGAGGAGATGGTGGTCCCATTCGGGGCAGATGTGAAGTCTGCAGACAGCGGCTAGGAAGTTGGGTGTGGGATGTTTCAGATGCCACACTGTCATGTTGAATACTGCCTTCTTCAATGATACCAGCTCTGTGAACAGGCCTCCTTTCCCCTGCAGGGCCTCTTTTACTTGAGGCTGATGGAGCAGCTTGTCTCTGACATTGCCAGAGGGCTCTAAAGGAGTTCTGGTGTGAAGAACCACCAAACCAAGAGATTTTGCTATTGGGCCAGCTCTCTCTTCTTATCCCCTGCCCCCAGAGCCTGAGTGTCTCTAGTTGTAGTGGTTTATTATACAAGTCTCCTTGGGGCCAAGCTGAGGCCTACTGGTATGTGTTGGAGTTTCTCATTTTGTTTTGTCACAGCAGTTGTGGGAGTTTAATCTGTGTTACCTTGGGTGTCTGTTAGTGCCTTATGAGTCTGCATGGGACTCGTGTCATGTCTCTGCTAAAAGCTTCTCTTTTGAAAGACTCCTGCACTCGCCGTTGGAATGGACTGAACCACTGCTGTTTCACTGGCTCCCTCCGCTCCTTCACCTGTGTCTGCCTGTTGTCTCTTGCTTCATATGCAGTTAGAGGCTCTTTTGGGCAGAAGCTGTTTATTTGTGCTGTGTTTGTATAGTGCAGCATATCAGTGTCCTGGTTTATGACAGAGCCTACCATGCAGCACCACAATGCAAGTTATTTTAGAGGGGTAACTTATGATCCAAGGAAGTGCTAGCATGACATGAAGCAGTGGAGATGGCCAGAGGAAGGAGATGATGGCCCCAGAAGAAGTTTCTTCTTATCCCACGCAAGCTGATATTAGGTCTTGGGGCATGAGAACTTTGTATTCTTTAATGTTTCTAGCCCTTTTTGTGTGGTTGTGTGTGTCCCATGAAAGACATGGTTGAATCCTGCAAGAACCCTATGCCCTGTGATACCTGGAGGCCGTGAGTTCTGTTGTTTAATGCTGTGTTGCCTAAAACTTTTCCCCTTGGTCCAAGATTATATTTGTTCCCTTTCCAGGAATGTTGGAAGCATTAGCAGAGTTCACCAAATGGGTTGTTAGAAAGGGCCCAAAATATCTAACCGCCAAACTGGGGCCCAGAGTACTTGGCTCACCCTTTGTTTCAAACATGCACTACACTCAACCTGTGATAATTGCTGTCAGTGTTTAAATGATAGATTAATACTATGAAAGATGTGATACATCATCTCTGTCCATTCAGAGTAAGTTTTACATGGGCCTCTAACCAATAGAGGACAAGGCTGCCTGAATTTACTTTTTTTTTTTCTTCCTTTTTTTTTTTGAGGGGGAGTGGGATAATGAGGAGCAAACCACTTTTCTCTTTCCATTTCTGTCTAGTTTCTTTGTCTCGCAAGTGTCCAAGAGTAGGAGTCTCTGGTTACAGATTCGTAGAGCATCTCACACAATGCAGTCTTGAACAGCAAAAGAAAATAATTCCTAATAAGAAAATCTCTGCATAAAACTCTTTGCCTTTTTTCTAGTTGTCCATTTCCTGTAAACAGCACACAGACCAGTCTGAGGGTTCATGACTGTCCACAGTATAGGCTGGCACCCATGCTTAGTGCAGTGTTTCTTCTGCATGCTGCAGCAGGAAGTATTTTAGTTCTGACTACTACACGCTGAAATACATCCCAGCAGGGTGCTTCAGAGAAGGGAGACAAGAAATTTGTGAGAGAGGATTTGAAATAGATGGGAAAGAGAAAGGGAGATGTTTCTGTCAGAGGCAGTGGTGGAGAAAGCTCTTTCACCAGATAGAATGAAATGGTGGGGAAGGGTGAAAGGAACGCAGAGGACCGAATGACCCACTTTGTATCCTGAAGCATGAATAAGGAGTAAATGTGAACATAACCATCTGATATCAACTGTCAGAAGAAACTCAAGCTGAGGTGTGTGGAGTGAGTTGGGAGAGGGGCTAGATCCTGGATGGGCAGCTCTGACAAGACTAAGGCAACGTGGAGGATGCTAATGAGAATGCTTTTGCATGAAATAAATTTTGCTTGCTTAGGAAGCTGTGGAAACATGGGAAGTAGAACAAGTTCAATAGGGCTTGGAACAACAGCCACAACTTCAGACAGAGGAGCAAGTACATATGATTCCTTAGTAGGACAATCAAATGGTCACATGGGGTGACCATGCTTGTGCTACTTGTGTGACAAGCAAAAGAGCTCGCTCATCTGCTGTCCACTGATGAGCTGTATCAGCGTGGAACTTAAGTTAAGCTTAGGATCTTTGAGATGGAAAACGCAGGCAACTGTTAGAATTATGCAATAAGCACATGAGAAACTGGGGTGAAAAATCGCTGCTGGAGTGCTGCCAAGGAGAAGCCACTGGGGCTATTCTCTCTGCTTGCCTGCCATCCGTTCCAAGGGCTGTCACTAAGCAGCAGCCTTCAGCTTGTGCTGGGTTTAGAGAGGCTACAGGGAAGAGAGTGATGGACAGAAGGAGGGCAAAGGATTTCAGCAGACCTGGGTTGCAGATGGCTCCGACCATCCCCAGGCAGAGCACCATTGTGCACTGCTCTCATGGATATCTGGCCTGGTATAGTGGCTGGATTGGGCTATCTGAATTCTTGCATTCAGTGGCAGTAGATCCTGCCAAAGATGGTGGTTGTCAGCTACCCAGGGCTTCACTGGCTGCTGGGAGCTGTGTTGGTATCTAACCTGCAAGCTGTAGCTCATCAGCAAGAGGGAGGGCCATGCTACCTGCAGAGCCTCAGAGCTCAAAGCTGCTCTATCTCCTTTCTGTGCATGCTCATAGAGCAACAACTCCAGCTACAACTTCTGTTGTCTCCAACTGCAAGTTTTGCTGGTTCCATCAGCCAAAACTCCTCCTGCCTCCTCTTGCATTGCAAGAACAATGATTATGCAGGCAGCTTCCCTGAGAAGTTAAGCAGTTTGTGGTGTGGCACAGCATTGAAGAAGGCACCTTGATGTCCATGTGACGTCCGCGCTAGATGAAGCTATGAGGGCACCAGATGCTCCAGCCAGGCTCCAACTACTGGCAGCAGCTTTTTGCAGCCAGGATCAGGTGTCTGTACTCCAGTACTCTCTGTCTGAGGCACATTTTCTGCAAAGGAATTGGTATCATCTGCCTGGAACATGATGCTCCTGTGCAGTGGCAGGGAGAAGGGGCATGGGATATTAGGACAGCCAAAGCTGTTGAGGCTGAAGGAAGTTTTTACCTCTGTGAATGTAACCAGAGGGACAGTGTAGACAAAGAATTAAACTGTGTGACTGGGAATGGGCTCAGTCATTAGCTATTTAGCTATTATGTAGGGTTTCAAAAGGATTTTACAAATCAAAGGGCCATCTTAAATCTTTCTGCAGGTCGTGTATGTGCTGAGTTCAGAGCAGCAGTACAGTGCTGAATCTTTTCTTCTGTAAATGTCTAGTGTGTAAAGCTGGGAAGGTGTTTTGTATACACAGCTGCTTGCAAATTAGGGCAAAGAATGAGCTGCTTTACGGGTGATCTGGTGCACTGAGGGCTGGAGCAGTTATGGAGGATTTGCACCCCACCTCTGCCCAGTGTGCTAGCATGGAACTTCTTTGTGTGACTACAAGGTAACTGTGACCCTCCAAACTCTGTCAAGGTTGTTGGGGAAGCAAGTGCCATCAGGATTTGGGGACGATTACATCAGCTGGCTGCACTGTCAGGAGATTCAGACCTCTGATTCATAGAAGCTTAATAAATATTTAGTTCTTGCTTTAGGCTGGGTTGGGAAGTACAGGGGCTGTCTGTGACGCTGACTTCCTCTGATGCTGTTTATCTGACCTGCCACTGGAGTCCTGTACGAATGGAAATGTTGTCAGGATTAAAAAAAGCATCAATGCTGTGCTGTATGGTACTGCTCTGCCAGCTGAGGCTTTTAAGGGGGCATTTTTCTCCAAACCCACTAAAATTCCACTCCATCTCTCTACGTATCTCCCTGGTAGGGAGTCAGTAGGAGGAAGAGGCTGTTTGAAACTTACCTTTGGCTAAACTCTGTCCAATTTCACTCGCCACTGCTCATAATCACCCTCTAGCATTTTTTTCTTAGGATTGCGATGCAGCAAGCACTGGTTATAATGGGAGCATCTGTGCTCCCAGCATTTGTATTTTCTTTCCAGTGTTTGCATTAAGTATGGGGGAGGGATGGCAGAGGACAGTGCATGGCATATGTGTGTGCAGGAAGGAAAATGGCAATGCAGAAATTACACTGATCTCAGTGTTCCTTCACAGTGGGGAGGTTATGGGAATTTCTGTCTGAGCGCAGTTTGTTGCAATGGTCACAGATCAAGAGCGCTCTCAATTAGAAAAATCAGAACATTTCTGTGGTAGCAGTTCCCTTCCGGTGTTTACCTTTTTCTCCTTCACTGTCTGCCTTGCCCTTTGTGGGATGTGGTGCCAAGAGAGCCTCATTTCTCAGGTAATGTGAGCTAATATATAATGAACCATGTTTGACTTGGTATGTCCATCCCTTTCCCAGTAAATAGTTGTCCACAAATACTGAAGTCAGTTGTAAAAGAAGAACAGCTTGTACAGTACTTAGCTAGCAAGGCATTTTAGAACCTGTGCCCTTGTCCTTTCCTGACATTTCCAGGCAGGAGGGAAATGCAGCACGGTGATGGGAGGAGGAGTGGCTGGCAGGTGGAACACAGCAGAATACGGGCATCTAAGATGTGAGGGATGTCAGGTCAGAGCAGATCCTGCTGCTGCAGGCACCCACTGATGGGGAAAGAGGCACTGAGGGGAGGCTGGTGCCAGTCTGCACTGTTGCTTTGCAAGCTCTTAAATTATTCAGGTTATAATGGCATCTGTATGCACTTGGTGAGCCCACCAGTTATCAAGGTACTGGAATGAGGTGAGCAGTGTTTGAAACCTTGTAGCATTCAGAAATCTGTTTCAGGAGCACATATTTTCAAACTGCCCTCTCTTCAGTGCCTGGTCCCTTGACCAAGTGTCTGCCCAACCTATGTCCCTGTCTAGATCAGAATGATGAGAAGCAAAGGACAGTGCCCTCTGTGAAAGTCCTGTGCTTGATAGCCTGTGGGGCTCAATTTATTCATAGTAGGAAGATGCCTGTAGTGTGCTGAAGCTGAGGTACAGCAAGCTAGATCTGAGCTCAAAGGAAAGCAGCTTTACAGAGTGCTAAAATTAGAAGTTTAGTCTGAATTATGCTAATTTGTTTTAATTGTCTAAGTATGTCAAGGTTCTTCAGAAATGTACCCTCTCTGTGCCGGTCTGGAAAGGTGCAGCATCGCTGGGAGTGTGATAGAAGGGTGGGTCAAAGATTGAAGAGATTTCTGGGCTCCCTGCCCTACTTACAGCTCCCTAGCAGTCCTCACCTCCAGTTCTCAAAATGCCATGAGGGTAGATTCTGAAAACATTTGCCCTGGATTGGATAGACCATCCTTGTTAAAATATTAGATGAGTAAAGGGCAGCTTCCTGGGTGCAGGGAAGTTCATGATACCTTCTCTTTGTTTGGGGACTGCTCAGTATGGCAGAACCATCTGAAAATTCACATTTCCTTTCACAGCTGAACTGTGTCATGTTTTGAGCCACAGCACTGCAAACAGCAGCAAAATTCAAGCCCCCTTCCTATTTGCAAACCAGATTTTGCTGACTGGGTGAAACATTAAGCCAGAGCTGTACATTTTTGTGTAGGGGCTGCAGATGTAGGGGACTGTGTTAAATCTACAGCTTCGAAATGTTGCAGCCTCAGTGAAAAATCTACAGCAGAAACAAAGCACCAGGTATTCACTGAAGTATCTTGGGAGGCGGAGGGAGAGAATGCAGCAGTGGGAGAGCATTTAGAAAACAGACGAGGTTTCGATATTTATACGGAGATGAGGAAGGAGAGTGTGTGCGTGCGCTTATTTGTGTGCATGTGTGTCCAGGTCACTGAGAAGACTCCTGTTTAAGCAAAAAGGTACTGCAGCAAGACAACAAGCAGAAATGAAGGCTGTTGTCCTTCACTGCACTGTGGTGACAGAACTTTTCAGGGCTTGTAGGGTGAATTCTTGTGCATATGCTGGACCTTTTAAATGGGAAATGCAGAGAACAGAGTGATGAAAGCCTTTGCAGAGCGTAAACTATGTTAGATTTTTAACTAATTTGATGGTCTTGGCAAAGGGTTAATAAGTATTTCCACCTTTCTGCAGTGTCGATTGTCCAGAAAACTAAGGTTTCCTCTGCAGGAAATGCATAGTGTTTTCAGAGTCCATTTAGTTTTGTCATGATGCCATGCCTGGAATAGGGGGCATTTTGTCTTTCCCAGGATTTGCTGATTACAGCACACAGCAAAGAGTAAGATAAATGATATGAGAATGTGGTTTTTTGGTGGGTGAGACAGGCAGGTGTGGGGTGAGCTAAGGACAGTTTCAGCTTTAACAGTGTACTTTCTTACTTGCAGAGTGTCTCTGAACACAGGAGGGATACTGCCCCTTTCTGTGGATGCCCTCATGAGCACTGTGCCGACATATGACTGCTGGCCATGGGCAGCAAAGACACTGACCTATCAGTGTGATTGCTCCATCTAGATCTCACATTCCAATTCTACCCCCATGTCATCTGGCGCTTTCATAGACCTTGAGGCATCACAGATGCCTGGCTTCCTAATGCACTGGATGGGATGTACTCTCGGGGCCTGTCATCTATTTTAAGTGACATACTGGCAAAGAGAAGAGGATAGTGTCTGTGCTGTCACCTCACCGGGACTGAGCTGTTTGCTAAGCTCTCCAATTGACTGAACCAGTCTGTGGTCACACAGAGTCTCAGAGTCTTGTCTTGGGTGAGTGTTGTGGGAGACGCTGTGCTAGGCTTTCTGAGCGTTTGACCCTTCCATCTCCAAACATGCTGCTATTAAACTCAATGGTTTCTCCGATACTTCCACTGCTTGCTTTCCTTCCTTTGTCCCCAGCTGCAGGCACTGCCTCTCAGGCCTGAGAGCTGTGTCCATGCATGCAAACATTGCCCTGCTTGGAGGAACTGTTCTGCTGAGCAGTAGATGCTAGTTTCTTCTGTAGCCCAGCTTTAGGTTGTCATTTACAGGTTATCTGTTGCAAATGGCACTCAGAGACCTTAGAATCTCTTCTGTAAATAGAGAGGGTCCGGGGCAATTTTGTAAGGCTTGTGCCAGCAATCTGCTAGCTCTTCTCATCTAGCAACCCTTCTGGCTGAAGTGCTGGTGAGGTTCTTGCAGTGAGGTTGTCATGCCGTTTCCTGGGGTATGCCTTGGATGTGCTGCTGGAGGTACTATAGCCTGTTCTGCCACATGCTTGGGTCTCTCTGACTTAGGAGTTTGCAAAGAAAGAGATTCTTGTGCTGGTGCTTTGCATGGGCATTGAACATGACTGGCTTTGCTTGTTGGAACTGGAGAGTCCAAAAGAAGCCAGTCACTTTCACTCCATTGTTCTCTCTATTTTTTTTAAAACAAGGTTAACTCAAGCTGACAGTAGGCATAGCAAGTGGAGAGTCAGACAGTGGTGTGCTAAGGAGTTCTCAGAAAGGGAAAACTGAGCTAATCAATGTTGGACTTGTTTTTACTGCAGTGGGAAGTGTTACAGTTCTGCTTCCCATTTTCAATGCCCAAACACAAGTTCTATCTGTGGGCCTCTGTCTTTGGAATGGGGATATTTCAGCTCTAGGAAATGCCTGCATGGGATTTGTATTTGGCCTGCAGGCTCTAATTTTCTAAGGTTTCTCATTTTTCAGCTCTTTTCCTGGCAGAATCATCTCAGCTCACAGTGACAGTAGATTTGGTCCAAGCAAGAATTGCTCATTGAAGCATGGCATGGCAGGGCAGCTCTCTTTACACGCAGCTTGGACATGACACCGCACTGATGCTTAGCAACGTGCTTCTGTTAAAGAGCAGCGTGATGGTCAGCAGGCTGACCCCCTTTCTGGGAAAAATGCTTCCTGTCAAGCCTACTGTCAAATGGCTGTGGAGTTGAGATTGCAGTAAGAGGAGCTGCAGTATCACAGGACAGAAGTATAGAATATCTGCTGCACATCAGTATTGTATCAGCATCGCTCCTCAAAACTTGTGAACTCATCCCTGCCAAGGATGAGACTTGGACCTGACAGAGGAGTTCCTCAAGGCCAGCATAAGGCATAGACAAGATCACTCTCTCTCCATCCAAAATGTGAGGCAGCAGCGTTTATTGTCTTCTGGGAATGATAAGCAGGAATCAGCAGTATGTCCCTATGGGCCCTTTCAACACAGTATGTGGCACCATCAGCAGCAGCAGCAGAGGGGTCACATGAGAGACGTTTATTCTGCCATAGGCACTGTGGGTAAATTGCAGATATTTGGCCAGGGGAGTCGGCATCTTTCACTAAGTCACTTTGCTTTAAAGTAGGGCGTTAGAGCTAAGAGTACTGTGAGGACACTTGGAACAAGCTAATCTAGAGGCTCTGCTCACAGCTGCAGTAGTGAAGCAACTTTCTCATGAAGCTTGGAGACAAGGTCCACTCACTGGGAAGGGGCATTGCGTATTGGGAGTTCCAATCTGAACAGACTGTGTCTCTGCAGAGATGGTGTCTATTGACTGTTGTGCTGGAAATAAATGCAGCATTGCACACAGAGGAGCAGAATGGATCATGGCCAGTCGTAATGTATGAACCTGTAGTTTGTTCTTGATAGAATCTGTTGTAACATACTGGGAGAAAAAAAAAAGTTCATCAGACAAGGAAGCTTCAGAGTTTCCTTTATTGCTCTTGTGAGATTTCTGGAAGAAAGGAAAAACAAAACCCAAACAAAGTAACACACTTCATGTCCTCTTTCTGTAGCTGCAGCCGCTGCAGTTAGCTCCCCACCCTCAAGCTGTGTGCTGTTTACTGCCGAGCCTTGCCAGCAGGTTACTGGGATAATGTTCAGCTTGTTTAATGATGAAAAGTGCCTGGAAAATACACATATATCGTTTTTATGTTTAAATTAAGAGGTACATGACATGCCAGTGATGTGATTAGGTGCTGCCAGAAATCAACAGAGATTGAAAGAATTTCTTTGGGTGCTCAACCATGAAAACGAGGACCTAATTTTGGCAGTTTTCAAAGACCAGCATGAACAAACATGTATACAAACATGTTGTTTGGAGGATGTTGTGCATCTGAAAGAACAGTAAAGGTTGCAAAGAGATGGGAGAACAGACTACAATGCTGAAGGCTTCCAGCAGGCCCACATTTCCAAAGCAAGGTCAGCAGGTAATGCAGCAAAACAGCTGTAATGAAACTAGTGTGCTCTCATATCTCTGACACAGTGGGCACCCTGGCCAAACCACATTTCTCAACCTCTGCCTGCTGGCAGGTGAAAATAAGTCTTATCTTCTTGTGAAAAGAACTTGAGGAAGCCAAAAGAGGAAATCATAGGATTTTCTTTACTGTTTACTTCCATTCACAGGCATGCACAGCCAGAGTATTCACTGTAAAGCAGGTACTTAGACTCCCCCTATACTCCAAGAAGTTAAAAGGAGGAAGTCTGAAGGGTTTAGGTTGAACTCTCTTTGTGAGCCTGGTAGTCAGCATCCTCTGTAGTTGGTGTTAAAGATCCTGTGATGCTTTTCTCAAGAAACAGTGTGTGTGTGTGTGGATTGACTTCTCTGATCAGCCAAATTCTTTCTCAGGTAATTTCATTCTGCTTCCTTCAAGTCTCTTGTTTCTCTGGTTCCTGGAGTTGTCTGTAGCATTTCTGTGATCTGCTGAAGGCTGCCTCCTCTTAGCTGGGTATGGGACCTCTAACAAGAGGACAACTGATACAGGGGAAATTTTGCAATTGTGGAGTAGGCTGAGTCTTGAAATTGCAGAGTGCAGGACACAGATGTTCTCTCTGTAAGAGGCTACTTCAGGTTTCCGTGTTCTATATTGTAAAGCGAATTCAGTCAGAAGTCTACCATAAAACCCCTTCAAATGTTTCACATCTTCCTCTGTGTCCTCATATTCCAGAGGTTCCTGGCTCGTACAGAATGACCCTAACCTGGTAGCTCAGTAAGGGCATGTGGTATGCAGGGGTCAGTGTCTAGCATTTCCTGGCACTGACAGCGTTGTTTTTTTGCAAAGCCTTAGGGAATCCCAGCGCTAAATGCTACAAGAGTATTCGTCTTTGAGGGTAAACAATTGTGCAGGCTGCCTGCGCTTGCAATGAAGGGGGTCTCTGTGAACTGCTGGAGAGGTGATCAAACAACTTGTTCTTCCTGTGTTTTGCACAGCCTGTTTGTCATGTGGAATCACTTCCTTCTCCTCTGCCTGTGGTGCGGTGGGAGATGGGGACAGCGTTACGCTGCATATTACTTGGCTCTGCTGGCTTTTCTGTGGCCTCTAACAGCCCTTCCCAATTCCCCATTATCTACTGTGTGGCTAGCACTCTTGCAGTGCTCAGCTCCTAGCATTTGCTGCTGGCACTGATAATCTGGAGTAACAGCATCTTATTTTTGAATCGTTGTGGGGTGGAAGGGAGATTTTTTATTAATAACCCAAGCTATCCTGTGAAACACCAGCTTGTCTGGTGTTAAATATTTAACTCCACTAAGTGTGTGAGCCGGAGCACAGAAGCAGCAGCACGATGGTAATGACTTGCTGTGGCAGGAGACAGCAGTGGTGCCTGCCAGTGTGCATTAATCCTTGCTCCTTTGGGAGTCTTCCATCTTCGGGGCAGTCAGATGCTCCTCCACGCAGCTCCCCAGCTTCTGAATGGCATTTTGCATGCCTTAAACAGATCAGCACATCAAAGGCTGGTGTATCCTCTCTCTGGTGTTGCCATGGCAGCAGCAGCTGAGAGGATTTGGATGTTTCTGGGATGGAACTGTGTTGCTGGGTGTGTTGGGGCAGAGCAGGTCTGCTCTGCACACACTGGGGTCCAGTGTCATCAGGGCCACGAACATACCTGGTGCTGCCAGTAGCATGTGGATCTCTTCCTGTGTAATGCGATGGTCTGCCCCAGTTTAGGAGTGCTGTGGTGCAGACCTCTGCATCTGGACTGCTCACCTCAGCTCCCTCTAGTCTGGGAGAGAAGGAGGGGGGCCCTTCCCATGCTGCACTGCACATGGAAGTAGGTCAGCTGAATTATACTCTTAGAAATGCTTGTTTCTCTCCACTGACTCTCAAGGGAGCCAAGACAGAAAGCCCTCCTTCAGATGTTGACTCTGTAGGTGCCTAACACTGCTATGGTGAGCCTGTCCTCAGGATGTCTGCCTCAGGTGCTGCTTCTATCCCCTACAGCTCCACACATGCTGAATACAGTGGACTTCCAGGAGTAAACATAAAGCTGAGCTTTAAACACTGTGAAAATATGACATCAGTCTGGCTAGACAGCATGCTACAGCAGTGTGATCAAGGGGTCTGCTGCTGGCCCTCACTATTAGTCTATCAAGCTATGTTTGCGTGGCATAACACCCCATCCTCCTCATTGTGGGCTGTGAAACTGCCCCTGGGAATTCAGTGCTGTCTCAAAAGTGTTTCTCTTTTGAGTGATCCTGGTTTCTCCAGCCAATGTCTGCTGAGGGGACAGGCACTTGTGTGACTTATTCTGAAATGCAAATAGCAGATGTCCTTTGGGGGTGTGGTGGTGAGCACTCAGGAACAACTGGGTGGTTTGATGAAGGAGGTCAGGTAACTCTGAACACCCTGCTTGCGCCTAGTGCTGCCACAGCACAACCAACCATGAGAGCAAGCATGAACACCAAGCAGACTATTTGGGAAAGGCCACAGAGGGGCTAGTTTTGCAGAGGCCCGCTTGGCTACCTGGTTAAGAAGGGTTATGTTTGTGTGTGATGCATAATTAGCATGTTGTTGGGATTCCTCCATCTTTTCTCATCATTGTTGTGCCTTTCTCTGAACTTGACATCAGGCTGACATGGTAACTGACAGAGCTTTGAGGGGCAGATTCCAGAGAGGCTTTGTTCCCAAGTTTTTACTGCTGAGGCCAGCGGAAAGTGCTGATACTGCAGACAATCAGTGAAAAAGGTCCACCGGGAGGAATAAAATAGTTGATATCTTTCAATTTTAGAACAATTGTGAGACTCCCATTAGCTCTGCTAGGTCAGTGGAGCTCTATCCTCACTCCTATTCTGCAGAATTGCTCACTTTCCAAAGTAGTGTATGAGTGAGTATTTCTGGGACTCTGAGACTCTGCTTCTTTCATCCAGAGGCATCTTATGTAATTGAATTAGACCTTAGGAAAAGCTACTGTGCGATGAAATCATCCTAAATGCTGATCTGTGAGAGCAAGGCTGTGGGCACACAACAGAAATGTGCTCATCTCTTCTGAATCATTCATTAATTACCCTTAAATGGAACTCATGGGTTTTAAGATTTCAAGTGGATTTTCTGCAGATCTGCCAAACTGTTCTTCAGAGCATTGCAGTAACTGGAGAAAGGTGCAGGTTGTTGTACTATGAGCAGGATGCTGTGAAGTGGGCTGTTGTTCTTGCTGTAACGTTCATCTCAGGTTGTCCAGGTATGCCAAGGGTGCCTAAGAAACAAATGAATCACAGTGTCTGGAAGAGCTGATCATGGTGTAAAGTTGCATGTAGTCATCAGAACATGGATGGATATACATCCAAGAAAGCATTTGGCTCCTTTGCTTGCTCAGCAAGGTGATGAACAAAGGCATAGACTTCCAAGCTCTTAGGTATCTGTACAGGCTTGGACTCTGGGAAGGAGCAGGAATGTGCAGTAGGACTCCAGACCTCAGGGCATTAGCTTTGCAGTTCAGAAGGCTTGGATTAAACCTCCAGGAAGAGCAAGGGCTGCAGGATTGATAGGCTTGAAACGTGCAAACACTTGCATCTTTGGAGCCCTTTAATACTGCAGCATTCATTGTGCTGGTTGCTGTGCCTTGCTGTCATGTCATGCAGAGTCACTCAGGAGCTGGATTACTGCTCTGAGTGGATTTCTTTGTGGAGAGAAGAAGCTGCTTCGTCAGCTGCTCCACCCTTGCACAAACTGCCTTTCTCTGAGCCAGGCACTGCAGGTAGAGAAGCTGTACTCGGAGACCAGGCGGCTTCCTTGAAAGTGTGGGGTGAGATCTGAGTTCTTGCTCTCCTGCTCGATGCTTAGCACCAGAGCACAAGATTTCTTTCCAAGAGGAGCAGAGCACAGCCTGCCAGGTGGAGACTATGCATTCATCTGCTCGCACAGGAGGTCAGTCTGCACTGCCGCCAGGCACACACTGCAGCCAAGTGCTGGGTATCTCTCCATCTTGAGATCCCCAAACAGGCATAACATCTAGGCATCTCCGTGGGTCTGCAATCTTGCAGTTACAGCAGGGCCAGTGGATCGAAAAGAATCAACAGCTGGGGTGGATTAACTGCAGCCTAATGAGGATCTTGTTACATCTTTCAGATTGGTACCCACCTGAGTGAAATCAGAAATCTGCACCGTAAGCAGTAATTAAGAAGTGATTTGCCCTTGGCCTATGTTGTGGGCATAATGCCAAACTCCAAGTTCCCAGAACTGGGATTTTTCAGATTCAGGCTGAATTAGGTTATGCTTTTTGCTCTCAGAACTGCTTGGTCTCTTAACAGGGGGAAAAACAACGGATGTTAATCCTGTATGTAAGATGTGTTCTGATCCACTGGGTAAGAGAGATGGATGAAGAGGTTGCTGAATGCTTTATATCTCTGCAGAAAACTTTGCAGCCAGGATAGAACAGAACGAAACCATAACATAAACAATGGGCCATGAATATTCCTTGCCTTTGGGAGCTCTGCAACTATTTCATGTGACTCTGACTTCCCGAGTTTTTGTGCCTGAATGAGTATAAATAAGATAAATCGGCATGATGAAATTTTCAGTTGCATTGCCTGTCACATCCAAATGATGAGTGAAAAGAACACCTTATGAGTCATGTCTTTAGATACCAGAGAGACACACGCTATGAAGCTGCCTTGTCTGCTCAGTATGCACGCAAGGAGGGGCAAAGGGCTGCCTGAACGTCCAGATTTGGGGCTCAGACTGCTTCTGCTCCAGGAGGAAAACTGTGGTTTTGCTGGCACAAAGCAGCTGTCTCTCGGATTAAGAGAACCGGCTGCTTCATCTCCAAAATCATGCTTTTGGAGGCAACAGTGTACAGTTCAAGAAACAACCCAAAGAATATCTATTCAGTTTGCATTTCTGGATTTCCTTTGGGAATCTCACAGCTCAAATTGCTCTGAACTGATGGATGACTACGAAACAGTTTCATAGATCGGGTATGACGAGAAGAGATTTCTTACGTCTGTTAGATGCTGAGCTTTGCAAACCCAGTCCATTGGATTTCTTGCAAGTTTTCATTCGTTCTGTGCTTCTGGGTGCTGGTTTTCAGACTGATTTGGGGGGAAGTGCTTGTAAATTGGCTTCTCCTTCCCCTACTCCAGCAATAAAGGAGATGGAGAGGCAACTAGGGAGAGAGCAAGGACTGGAAAATCTGTGCATAGGAAATCTTTGTCCCCTTCCCACCACATAACGTTGCATAGCTTCTTTCTTCAGAAAGCCAAAGAGCAGGTGTTGGTGTGGACCTTTCACATGCTTCCTCTGTCACTCATGGCTGATGTTTCCAGGACTTTGGAGGCTGAGGGATTAGCCATCTGAGAGGTGAGGCACCAGCAACTCCTATGGACTTCTCTGAAATTATGGATCACCATGCCAGAAAACACAAATGCCACAGAAAAGCAAGCCTCAGCCTTGCTGTGCTCAGAGGACTGCCAGCTCTGAGCAGCAGAGAGTCTAGTTCAGCACTGCAGAGCATTGTTATCTGCTTATTTATGCCTACATCACTGCTGTTCTGACAGCAGCACTGTTTTTCATCCCAGCTCTCTCCTTGTATGAATCTGAGTACCTTCCGTTTTCTGGGCAGCAGTAGCAGAATTGCTACGGATTTAAATGATTCAGCTTCTGTTGCTGACTCAGCTTTAAAACTGCATCCACATTTCCTAAGATAACAGCGTGTTGACCAGAACCGGGGAGCCTGGCTGCTCCTTGGAGCCTCAGCAGGTGACAGGAGCAGAGGGAGTGTTTTCCTCTGTAAGCAGAAATGGGACGTGCTGGAGTAAGGTGAACCTCTGGCACACCCTTGTCCTTGTACCCGGAGGGTACAGAGAGCACTCAGAGAGGAGCAGCTCTCCCTCAGTGACTTCAGCCCTGGACCCATCATGGCACTGTTTCTCAATCTGCCGAATGCAGGAAGGGCTGTGCTTCATTCCTTGAGCAAAAGCACATGCAGGTTCCTCAAAATATTGAAGACTACTTTCTAAGTTATTTACTCCTCTCCAAGGTAATGTGTCTGAGATTCTCTGCTGCACACACTGCACTCCTCATTCCCTTAAATGAAAGGAAAAGAACAGCTGAGGACAGACTAACAGCAGCCAGCAAAGTGTCTGGTGCTGGGAGATCACTTCTCTAGTTACATGGAAGATAACAACACAAGAGTAAGGAGCCTTGCGTTCCTTCACAACTACATCATAGCGCAGTTGAAGAGTTTCTCCAAAGGTCAGAGGCAGAACTTTGTGTCTTGAAAAACCAAAATTCATTGTAACTGAAGGAGCACTTTTCTTTAGAGACCTCCTCTTCCTTCTAAATTTGTGACAGAGAGCTTCTCTCTGCCCCACAGCCTCTGCAGTTGCTGTTGAAATTCAGTGTTTTTATCTCAGATGTAAACCTGGAATGCAGTGGCACTGAGGCACCAGAGCTGCTGTCTCATCCTAGGAGCCATCTCAGGACAGCAGAGGGAGAAATTATCTTTCCTGTGGGTGTGATAGATACCGTAACATCCAGGAAACACACAAAGCCTCTGAAGCCCGTGAGGGTGCGCAGGGCATCAACAACTATTACTCGCTGTAACTCTCGACCACTTTTTCTCGACAGGAGTTTGCTCTTTCTTAAAAAGTATTCCTGTTGTGTCAATTGCAAATAATTTCCCTTTGCAAAGCTCCAATTTAACTGTGTGTTAGCTTTTGTGCATGAAACACGACACTGAGTTGTACAATCTCAGAGGCCTTTAAGGGGATGTTCGTATAAAATCTTAGTGAAAGAGCAACCCAGCCAATCTCAGTTCAGGATTTGGAAACAGGTAAGTGTTAAGGAGCTGCCGGAGACCTTGTCTTTGGACATAGGAAAAGCCCTTGGAATTAAGAACTATTCATTTATTAGATCTGTATTTGTTACTTTTTGAGCTCTCCTAGGCTCTGATTTCTCAGACAGGATTGTGCCCCATACGCTTGGTTTCTCCACAGCTGCAGCCTGTGTCAAAAATGTTACTGTTAAGTGTAACGGGAAAGATAACAGTGACAAACTGTTAGTAAAGCAAGTTGCTCTAGGGAATTAGTTTTCAGAACTGATACATGCACCTCACCTATCTGCAGTTAGATAGGAAGAACTTCAGAGAATGCCTCAGGTGACATGGTAATGAATGAATGAGACCTGGTAGAGGCATCAATGAGAAGTCTTCGTACAAATACAGTTAACAAGGGACAGCAATTAATGTAGCAAAGACCAGTTGCCTTAGAGCTGGAGCCTGCACCAGCTCCACAAACAGCCAAAGAAAGAAATGGTTATTAGTGTGTTACATACTTAAAGGCCAAATGCTCTGTTCTCCCCCTTCTTCAAGGAGAGGTGGCATATACCTGCCAGAACCCTGTTCACTCACGCCCCTGCAAGTGCATTCACTTCTAGAGCTATAGAAATGTCACTGGTGGTGGGGTTAATCCTCTGAGTTCCATACAGTTGCCTCAAGACAGATATCTAGTGCTCTGTGATGTGCCCATCTGCCTCAGCTGCTGATCCATGGGTTTCCTGTAGTCCTGTACCTGCCAGACCACGTTGGATGTCACTGGGGTGCCTCAGTGTCCTGAGCTCTTGC
>WEIS01092059.1:8501-20800 GCA_013389965.1 Todus mexicanus
AATTGTACCTGATGAATCCTCCCACACCAGTGTGTTAAGGGACCTCCCTTGGCTATTTCTGAAAAGTAGTAACTTCTTGAATTGCTACTAGAAATGACAGCATGATAAGGTGAATCCCCCTGCGAGCTCCAGTAGTGCTTGATGTCAGGATCGGGATATGCAGGAGTCTTCCCCATGTAGGTTTAACGCAGGCTGGGGCAGGGGTATGGTCCTAGCTCCTTATGAAGATCTGTGAATAAAAAACTTTACTTTGTTCTCTAAAATTTACTCTCTAAAATAATTTGGAAGCCTAGAAATTATTTAACTCTCTGGACAAGTTTCACTACCTGTTGCTACAGTTTGGAGTTGCTGTGCAGTAACCAGAACTATATCTGGATCCTGGATCTGTTGCTTGTCAAGGGAAGAAATTAAAGGATATAGGAAAGCAAAGCAATATTTCATTTATAACTATTAGAAACAGTCAGCTTGGAGCTTAAACCTGCATACTGTGCTATTCCACTCAGTGGAAGTGGGCCTGGGACATTTTATTTACTAATTAACCGTTGTCATGGAGGGTACCTTGCCACCTATATGTTGCCACGTCACCATTCTTGAAAGTCACACAGAAGGAAGCATGTGAAAGTGTTCTGTATTAAGAAACACAACAACATTATTTCCAAACCTGCTAAACTGGCATTATATTCCCTACATTGTTATATTTGGCTACTGTTTAGGGATAGAGGGATCAGGAACCTATAATTTAAAACCTTGTAGAATACCATGGTATAAAAACTTCTAGCACATTTAAGAGGTTTTATTCTATTTTGGAAAGTGTTAGAAAAAGAAATAATGTTTTTTTTCCTATGAGAACTATTTTTGGCTAAACCGATATTGAAAGTAAAAAAATTTTAGAGCTTCTGGAAACCCCCAAATTTCTTCTGTCTTCCCTTCCACATTTATGAAGTAATCTGGTTTTCTACATAACAGATACTAATCCCATTGCAAAGGGCCCCCCTTAATGCTATGCAGAAATATGGCTTAGGTAGTGTATACGGTCTTCTGCAGGATCAAGGCTGAAATTCATCCTCCAACTAAAAATTATAGGAGTGCATTCAGTGATGAGTAGTATCAGATATAAGGGCTGACGCTGACATCAGCCTTTGGCTGTGCCTTACTCAAGGATATTCATTGCAAATGACAGTTTGATTCTACACAATTCTGCTCACATGTATTTGAAGGCTCCACTTTTCAACAAATCCTTATTCTACCATTGTTGTAACAAAACTAAGTTGAGCAAATACTAAGAGCTTTTGAAAATCTTGCTATGATTGTGCCAGCCTCACTCACTATGACCCACACTTCACTGTGAAATGAGTCAAATTCATGGTGGACCTATTTGAAAGAATTCTTCCACTCCATCTTTCGTCTCTCAAGGCTTTAGCTGGAGAGTTGTGAGATTTTGTGTGCCGCATGCCAAGACAGACATAAAACAGCTGAGAAGGATCCAGACTAGGGTAGGAAATGTGAGATATGGGCAAGACTGGAAAAATGGAATAGTTTTACCTGGAAAATGATACTGAGGATTACAACAACAGTATTCAAACACATAAAAGGTATCAAGAAGGGGAAAAGAATAAACTGTACTCTGGAGTGATTTAAGTAATACGTTCAGAATAACTTCCTGGTTGTAAAGATAACTGATGTCTTAAATACAATATTGAGGAAGGCTGCAGAATTGCTGTACTGGAGTTGTCACACACATATCCTACCAGGGTTAACTCGGATAAAATTGATTCCAGCTTGTGTCAAGGAGAAAAGTTTGGTTGGTTGTTAGTTTGTTTTTGTTTGTTTGTTTTTGCTAACTCTTTGAATAATCTTTTGACATCTCTTCCAGTGTATTTCCTATCATGCTATAATTGTTTCTGTTGAAAGAAGAAAGCATGGCAGAACAGGGTCTTTTGTTTCACGTGAGGAATGGTTCCCAGGAGCAGTGCTCTTGCTGAATGTGGTATTTGGATAAAAGTTTGACCTTAGCAAGCAAAGGAATTTGATATATGCTGTGTGTTTTCTAACAGCTCACAGTTGGTACATAGTTGCATGCAATGTTGTTGTGCAGAACTGGGCTGGGGGCTAACTGAGCTGGATGCCTCTCTTGAGGCAAGGATGCCATGTGAGAGGAGCAAAGGGGACAACCTGAAGTGAGTGACTTGTCTGTCTCATTCAAACAGCAATAATGATGAGTGGGAGAGGGAGCCAAAAGCCCATGCAGACTGAGGGAAGGTTACTAAAAGCACGAGGTATCAGAGCACAGAAAAATCCCTGGAGTTCAATGGAGAGTTGAGAAGAGTTTCCAAGTGGAGTGGTGAAATTTATTAAAAGGTAGGTATGTATTCTCCTTATGTGTGAACCTAACAGGATAGAAATTTATGTTACGTAAGCTTGTCTGGCCATCATCCATGTCTTTTCTCTCCCAGCAAGACTGCCCTTAAGTCACAAAGTAATGCATTGTCTTGCTTTTTTTCTCTTGCCTGGCCTTTTGTATTTTCCTGGACTGTCCAGTGTCCCAGCTGCAAGAGGTGAGAAGAACATCCTGCTCCAAGGATGTTAGGATGTGTCTTAGCACCCAGGAAGAGGGCCTGCTGCTCAGGTTCTTGTATGAAAGATGGACTGCGCTGATGCTTCCTCCAGCTGTGATTCAAGACAAACCATAAGCCTGTTGTGCACATGCAAGCAGAAACCGTAGGTGCCTAGAGCAAGAAATCAAAGACCAACTTCCCCCAGGTGCCTAATTCAGTGCTTTTAGGTTGAGGAGAAAGGTAGAACAGCAGATGTGCTCCCTCCTTCCTTAACCCATATTGTCTCCATGGGTGTCCATGCTGCTGCTCTGAGGGCCTTGCTCCAAACTGCCTGTTTCCCTGCTCATGGTGGCAGGGACATTAGGCAGCTGACTCAGACTTTTCAATATAGTGGGTTTAACACTGGCCCCAAAAGTTAGCTATGGCAAAAGGAAGAGTTGGCATCTCAAAACTCTTTTGGGGATTTAGCCCCAGATACCTGACCATAAATATCTAGCTGACAAAACACTCCTTGGGTTGTGCATGGAGTACTTTTTTGCTGAGTTAATAAATTAATTATATGATATGGACATATTTGCCATTGCTTCCTTTATATGATTGCTTCTATTTGTGAATAATTACTCATATTCAAAAGTTATATTCTGTCATTTCTTGTTTTGAACTTTAATTAAGTTTTAATAAATATATTCAGCTTTTTGAAAATGTGAAGTAAGCAGCTAACTAATCAGCATTTCTATTCATGTAATTGTTCTTCATCTCGAATACAGTGGAGTGCCCTAAATATTAATAGATAATTAATATGAACATAGCCGAATTACTCCTCCTCTTCTCCTTTTGTTCATCTCAGGGATGTATTCTACAGCCTACTCTATTCTTTGACTCCCAAAGTAACAAATGACTAACTTGAATGTAATATTACATTTTCATGGTAGAAGGAACTATTTTGGGCTGTCCAAGAGGGTATAAGTACTTCATCGGGGCAGAAGCATTTTCTAAGTGTGAAGGTTATTATTAGAATAATTAAACTTACTAACTGACTCTGTAAAGGTAGATCAAACAGAACCCAGTGTGTGTCATTGTGTGTCCTGAAATACACATCTAATAAAGGAATGAAATGCTCTAGAAATCAATTTGGGAACAACGATCATTTGATGCTTTCAGTGAAAATTAACCCCCCAAAAGGTAATGACTGATTTACCAGACACTTTGTGAAACCTTCTCAACCCACATCCTGTTCAAGGTAATGTGCAAGATGAAACTTGGAATACACCAAAGCTGTATGCCTTTGAAAGGTCTGTAGTGGAGCAATATTAATAGGCTTTTTGTTGTGCTACTTCAGGTTTAATTTGTTCTGGACTTTATTAACTCCTTTCAAACATAAGCTTTATCAATCTCCATTTATAACAGACACCAGAGCATATGCCAGGCTATTCCTGGAAGACTGAAAGGCAGGGTGAGTAGAAAAAGTAATTTATTAAACAAGAGGTAATTGTCGTGTGGGTTATTTTGTTAATTATTTTTTTTTTAAATCTAGATAGCTCTGACGGAATATGAAAATTAATTTTACTTTAGAAAGATAAATGTTAATGTCATTATTTGTGAGGATTTTAAGGTAATATGCTTTTAGTTATAGAGTCTTGCTTTTCAAACACAAATTAAAAAAAGATTTTTTTTCTCTTTACTGACATTTGATATTTTAAACAAGAGATTTCGGTCTATCAAGAACCTTCAAGACTCTGTGGAGAAGCTGTTTAAGGAGGTAAGCAGAGACTTGGGACCTAATCCTGCTGTCTTTTACACATGAGGTCCTGCATCCAAGACCTCCAGTTGCAGAGTAGCATCATTGCATTGATACATCAAATGTCCTGGAAAATCACAAGGCTTCTGAGGCAACAAACCCAAACTTTTAATGGATTTTCAAGTCTCGCGATGCCTATCACTTGCAGCACGTGGAAAAGCATCTGAAGTGGAAATTATATCACGCTTTAATGAGATTACATTCTACCTCACCAATAATGATCTCACTGGGAGGGAGTCTGTTTAGTTCTTGTCAACTGCGCATTTTCTACTTTTCAAAAAAAAAATTAAAATAGTATCTTAGTATCCTAAGAGGTCCCATAATGAAACTGTGCAGTTGCAACTGTTCAGTTGCATTTTTATCTCCATCTGATTTAGACTATGCACCATATGTGAGATTGAGGAAGAAAAATTCCCCTTTCTTGATGAGAAGCCCTGACATGTGGCACTCATCTAGACAAAGAATTCACATAGAGGCATGGAGAGGTCTTTCTGATTTTTCATTTCTGTTATGAAATATGCCAATTTTGTTAAGCAATTTCACACTCAGAGAATCTCTTTCCTATTTCTCTAGCAGTATTGTCCAAAGTGAAGCCATCTTTCTTCAGCATATGTGAAGAAAGGACACATTCATGTCTGAATGAGGTGTGAGGAACATGGGACAACTGTATTTTACTCAGTGAAGAAATTAAAAGAAAAATCATGTTCCGTTCCACAAAAATGACCCACCCTATCAGGTGGGTGTGAAATTACATTTCCTTTCTCCCATTTTCTTCAACTCCACTCCCTGAAACTTCTAGTTCCAGGCCATTAAAAGAGCAGCTCATGCTTTGCGGAAATCCAGAGGAAGAAAAGAGAAGGAAAAAAAGGTATCGTTAAGGAGGTCAGCAACATAACCCTCTTACCCACATGAACCTGAATACAAAAAGAAAGTTCTGCTCTGTGACTGAGTCTTTCATGGCATTTTTGCTTCAGAATGAATTGTGATTTTTTAAAAACTATTTTTTTCTAAATTAAAGAAAGCGATGCTTATTAGACTGGCATGGTTGCTCATCTCATTAAGAGCCATACCAAAAATAACAGAGGCCAACCTCATCACAGAGTAATGAAATCCAGTTTAAACTGTTACTTTTGGCATTTCACTTAATCGCTTATACATAGATGTGATGTTAAAGTTTCTGGATTTGAGAAAAAAATACGTAGGTTTTATTTTTACCTTTTTGGGAAAAGGCTCTATGTTCTAACGTGCATGTTTATGCATCACGTCCTTAAGTCTTTCCGATGTAATTTTAGGAACAAGCACTGCATGTGGGTTACTAATTGCAAAAGCATGAAGCTGAATTTCACAACATTATGTATTGAGGAAAATGATTTTTCTTTTCCAAGTTGAGAACCTATGGTCTGGAGCCTCCCTTGCTGGGTACCAATGGGTTTCTTAATGTGGGAGTAGAGTCAGAGACTGTGTGGGTGCTGGGGGGCAGCTGAAGTTGGGGCTGCAGTACACCACTGGGCTTTGCTCTCACCCAGTCTCCGCATGTGGTTTGAATTCAACTGGCAGGTGTTATCTGCTTCTCAGCCAGTGGCTTCCCAGACCTTACAGGTGGGCAAACACAAATATGACATTTTAAGGCAGTGTTTCAAGGCAAGGAGGACCACTCCTGCTCATTCCCACTCTGTTCAAGTTGCAGCTGTTGTTGTGCAAGGAGGGAAGTGCTCATGCAGCACNTTTTTTTTGTTTTTAAATTTTTTTTTTTTTTTTTTTTTTTCCTCCGTGTAAGACAGAATGTGATCCTAAATTGAGAATGGACCTTTCAGTGATCAGGCCTAAGGATGTGTTAACTTTAGCTTTCTTTTATAACAAGTTGTCACAGACAATCTTTAGAAGAACATAGCATTGTCTTAAGACTACTAAATGGTTAGGTTCCACGAAGCTGGTTCTTTATGCATACCCAGCAAATACTCCATACTCTACAGATTCTTCCTAAAAGAAGATTATGTTTTTGAATACTGCTTTGATCTCAACATTGCAGCTTCACTACCAAGCCTTAAATAAGCCACAATCTACAGTGATCTTCTCTGTAAAATATGTGATAAGGTCTTGTCTTATTTTCTATCTTAAAGAGGATTAGATGAACTGGAACCTCTCCTGTAATTTGTCATACAGACATTAGAAATTGTGCGATAGGGATGTTCTTTATCTAGTTTTGTTTTAAAATACCAGGCTATGTCTGAGACAAATAAAGATATAATCTTCCCAGTTTTCTATCCCAGAGCTACTTTCTAGAGCCATGCTTTTGAGAAGCTGGGATTTAGGCAGCAAGAAACATTCCGATAAACTGAAATAACACCTAAAAATTGCACTTTACTATCTCAGAGCAATGAGAACTTTAATTTAGACATGACCTTATTACAGAAGGAAATCAGCCTTAGTGTCTGTCAGTAACAGAACCTGAGTGAATGTGGTAGAGAATTGCCATGAGGAATTGCTAATTGATTGTGTCAGGCTGTCCATGTGCTTCCTGAAGGTAAGTACAAGGGCCCAAACTCTGCCCATACAGATGGTTGAGTAGGACAGGTCACAAGTAATTCCTTGCGAATTCTCATGTGCTTAGATACTCATAGGTTAAATGGCTAATGCTGCTCTGAGCTCTTCCTTCATCCCCTCTAGGCTCTCTAGACCAGAGTATTGACTAGCACAGGGAGCGAAGCTTGTATACAAGGTCAATATCTGCTGAAGGACAAGCTGATTCCTGAGTGTCCTGGGTTGCGGGCCAGATTTGGGAAAGTGAAGCTCTAAGCAGCAAAGCCCTGTTGACGTCTTCAGCCAGATGCGGCTGAGCAGTCCCAGCACACGTGTGCTTTTAATTGGTAGAATATAGATCAGATGTCCAAATCAGGGGGTTTGGCATGAGGGAGCTTTAAAGAGAAGACACTACAGATGTATTAGTGGTATGTCATTGGACTGATGCATGGATGACTTCTGTCTGTCACACACATGATCCAGATTTGGTTTTCAGGACCAAATGTCATCAAACTGCTTGTGTACCCAGCATATCATCTAGACACGTGCAAAGGGTGCATGAAGCCATCTATCTGGACATGTGCCTGTCGAGTAGCAGGGAGAGCATGGCATGGTAACAGGAAAATGCATGTGTTCTCCCCCCAATCTAATTACTCCACAGCTCATACTGACTCTACATCTCCCTTTTGTGTCCACCAGGAACTAGAATTGTCTGGCTATTTCATTATGGCCAAAAATCCAGTGCACTGATGGTGACCCTGGAAGCTTTTCCAAAGGGTTTATCTGATAAACAGCATTTTCTCAGATATATGACCATGACTGAACGGTCTGTGAAAAAAAAGGAAAAAAAAAGAAAAAGCGCAAGGCAATGAGAGAAGAATTATTATTTTTTTTAAAATGTCTTCCAGTCCTGGACAGAAAGAGACAAAAACTTGTTTGTTTATTTATTTATTTATTACTTTTAAAGGAAGCTCACAGCCCATCTTTTTCCTTCTTCATAAAGACAGAAAATTTAGGACTGGGTTTGGTTAGGCCTTTGGATCAAGATTTGTATTGTGTCAGTTTATTTGTCAGATCTTTAGAGGCAGCAAAATGACTCTGTAATCCTGGTGACCTATTCAGTAGGTATTTGAAGGAAAAATTCTGTGTTTAAATAAAGTGAAGGTTGTGACACAGGCTGTAAAAGTCAGGAAATCCACACTTAAGGCTGACACTAATGCTCATGTGGAAAATAAAAGGCTCAGTGACTTGAGTTCAGCAAGGAATGCCAACCATAACTCTGAATTTCCAGGCTTTGTGTCAGGTTCTGTCAATATAAATGCTATTTAAATGGAGTTTTATGCCTGTGAATTCACTTGTGTTTTAATGGTGGGATTATTTTAAGAGGAATAATAATAGAGAAAAAAAAATCTTGTTAGGAAAGATTGCTTGTAAAAGTTTTGTTCTTACACATGACAGGCCAGAATGGGTAATCTTGTACCAAAGTCATACGTAGGCAGCAGGCTAGAACCGGCTTCAGTACCTGGCCTTGCCAGGCATGTCCTGGCTGATCTCAGTCATTTGATTTACCTGCACCCCATTTTCCCAGTTTGTGAAATATAAGGAATAACATTGATCCTTCCTGATGTGCTTCATAAAACTGCTGAAGAAAAGTGCTGTATCCAATGTAGGTTTTAAGAGTGGCACAGGCTGTGCGTGGGAGCACAGAATACCTCACACCTCCAGCAAGAGATATTTCAACCATCTCCTTTTGCCATGTGCATTCGGCAGCCCCTGACTTAGGCAGGGCTCCCACCTGAAGGTCACTGGCCAGGACCAGCTGCAGCATATGATTCATCACTCATGCCATCAGCCTGCAGGTCACAGCACACCGGCAAATCCAGCACCTGTGTGGACTCCAAGGAGAAGGCTGGAGGCAGCCAGCAGAGTTGCCTCAATGCAGCCGAAGGTTTTCTCTTTCTCCAGCTGTTCTTACAGAGAAACTCCTCTCCTCCTCTCCTCCTCTCCTTTTCCTTTCCATTTTGTGGTCTCTTTTACACTTCTGCTGAGCATTGTGCTTTTTAGAAGCCATCTGTAAGGCTTGGAGAAATTCACATTTCTGCCAATTTCTGATGGAATGATGGAGATTGAATTTTTCTCAGTTTGTAGTAGAAGTCCCTGTGTATCCCTGTAAGTTTACAGCATCATAGAATGGTTTGAGTTGGAAGGGACCTTAAAAGGTCATCTAGTGCAACCCTCCTTTCTTTAGATCAAGTTGAAGTTCAACTTCTGCAAGAATTTAGTGTGGAGGAATGAACTTACTTGATGATACTAGGTAATAAATTATTTGAGTATTTTTGGTCATATTGGAGCTCTATCACTCTTTCCTAATTTGACAGGGGAACAAGGTCGCAGTGTGCTGATCTGACCATAGCGATTTCTAGGAAGACCCCTGACAACATGCAATAGGAACTTAGGTGCCTTTGAAAATAAATCCCTCTGCAATTCACTAGCAATTATAGAACCATATAATGGTTTGGGCTGGAAGGGACCTCTAAAGGTCATCTAGTCCAACCCCCCTGCAATGAGCAGGGACATCTTCAACTAGAGCAGGTTGCTCAGAGCTCCATCAAGCCTGACCTTGAAAGTCTCCAGGGATGGGGCCTCCACCACCTCCATGGACAACCTGTTCCATCGTTCCACCACTCTCATAGTAAAGAAATTCTTCCTAATATCCAATCTAAATCAATTCTTCTCTAGATTAAAACTGTTGCCCCTCATCCTATTGCTACAGGCTCTTGTAAGGAGTCCCTCCCCAGCTTTCTCCTAGCCCCACTTCAGGTGCTGGAAGGCCACTATAAGGAATGGAAAGACTTGCTGCCAGTAAAAGAGAGATCAGAGAAACCACCAGGCAGGGAAGGCAGAACAATCTTGACACCACAGCCCAAGTAAAACAAGAACAAAAACGATGCAGCAGAGCCACTGATCCTCACTTTGTGTAGCAGGTCTGCTATAAGGAGAACACCTGTAAGGATAACTTAATGATGACTCCCGTAGGAAAAGAAGGATGGTAAATGTCACTTGTTAAGCTGTTGCTTTGGAGGTTTTCACAAGCGTTTACAGAATAGTTACGAAGAAAAAGAGCCAAAATTCAAACATTCAGCAGAACTGACTTTTGTAACAGTGTGAAGCAGCTGTCTGTAATCAAGTAGTAACACTCCTGCTCCCTATAGCTTGGCAAGGTTTCTACTTGTAAATAAGCTGAGGAAACAAGCTCCTCTTTATGTACTTCATGGCTGCATAAGGACTTTCCCCTAGGAGTTTCTCTGGGGTGATTTGCTTCTCCTAAGCATGATAAAATGAAGAGGGAAGGGTATACAGGAAGGCAGAGGCCAATTGTGAAAAACAAGAGGAATTGGAGGAACTGGGGATACAGCCTATGAAGGGAATTAGGTTTGGGAATAAGTAAACAAGGGAAAGGTAAAACTGATTCCTCCATGCTGCTTGTCTGTTGCCTCAATGTGCATTCGCCTGAAAGATGTTTTTGCCTAAGCAATCATTTGCTTTCTCCCTTATGAAATGCACCTGTGAAAGTTATGGCACCTGGAGAGGGAATATTAAAATGAATCATGGGCTCCTACTGAGACTTGAAATGGGAGAGGCTGAGGTTTCTGTATTCAAGGACAATCTAGGGTAGGGTAGGATAGGATATTGAGTAATGAGGTAGGGAAAGCTGTGTAATGAGTAAGAGCTGTCAAGGAAGCACAGAAATCAGGAAAGTCATTATATGAAGAGGGAACAATCAGAAAGCTGTTACACAGAGACACTGTTACAGCTCTCACAAGAATTTCAAGCTTTGGGGAAATAAGCATATGTTAGGAGGGAATCATGATATGGCGAGTTAATAAGAATTATAGGGAGAGAAATATAAGTTACAGATTCCATCCTTTCAGCTATTAGATTCACATGAATGTAATACTGAGTCCTCTAAGCTCAAGTAAATATAGAGGGTTTTGGTTTATATTGACAACCCAAGTTGGCTTTTGTTCGCATAAATCTTTGCTGAAGTAGCAAATGTCTTGTTGAACCCTACGTGACATAGAAGTATTTTATGGAAGCTCATCTAGTTTTCTTAATTTTTTTTGTGTTTCGTTGGTTGGTTTGGTTTGTTTTAAGTTGTTTTACCTGAACTACTGAATGGGAGATAGAACCGCCTCAAGAGACTAGTGAAAAGATAAGTTCTCTTTACTATTTTCAAGGCTAATGTGCTTTAAGTCAGAAGTCTATGTCCCTTTTGTGAGGCCACACAACTCTTACTGACTTTGAGAATTGTATATATACTCATACTCTAAGCACATCTGGCTTATGTGACCTAGATATGAAAATACACTTTTGTTGTATTGCTTTGATAATACAGAAATTTAAACTGATTAAAAATGTGGATAATTTTGTTCCCTTCCTCTGGTACATTGCAACAGTGAGTCTTATTTTTTTCCTAGATTGAAAGTATTCTAGAGTGCCAGAGATGTTTTCTAGATTAATCCTGTAACTGTCTAAGATTGTAAGGGACCTCTGTGTCCTTTTCAGTTCTCCTTATGTATTCTTCTATAGATCTGTCAGTACCTAAGTGTCTCTGAAAAAAATGCCACTGAGATCCACATGGCCTAAAACATTTTCTGCCTTTATATGTGACAATTTGGTTTAAGCATCTGAAACCTACCAGGTGGTTTTGCACTCGGAAGTCTGCAATCTTCAGCTTTTTCCTTGCTCTCTGATCCCAGATGGTCTCAGCTCCTGGAGTATGCCAGAGCAAACTTAGTAACACATAAAGTGATGTGCCTTGCAAGTCTCTCTTAATCACATCAAAATGAAGTTTACATGGAGTGTGCTGTATATCCTGTCTGCCGAGACTCTTTTTTTTCTAATCTGCAGGAAGGCATTTTCTCTCCCATGAGACAAACGTCCCCTGCCAGACAATGCAAAGCAGCCTCTCACCTTCCCCTCCAGTTGGAGAAAGGAAGCAGGAGGCTTGCCAGTTAGAGTAGGGGAGGATAAACATACCACTTTATTTTGACCTTAATGATTAAAAAAAAAAAAAAAAGAAAAGAAAATAAGATTGTTGCAATATAGTTTGGGTTTAATCCCACAGTTTTTACAAGCAAGAGTTGATTTCATTGTCAACACATTGAATCCTAAATACCCATTCAGTCTAAATGTCAGATAGTTTTTCTATTTAAGTTCTAAATTAAAAAAAATAAGAAGAATGGAGACAAGCAGTACAAATGTTTCTGTGGTAAAAAATTTCCTTCCTTTTAATCAGGTTGGAAGGGATTTTTGAAAGGCTGGTACTCAATCTTTATTCTTACCTCTTGCTGCTGTAGGGCTATGGTATTGGTGAGCGTTACTCTCCTTTTATTTGAAAGAATAATGGAGTTAGGGATATGAAG
>WEIS01092086.1:0-34932 GCA_013389965.1 Todus mexicanus
GTCTGGCTGCTCTGCACAGGGGCAGCTGGTGCGCAAGTCATTTCATCAAGAACAGTCATCCCGGGGCATCTCTTCCAACCGCAGCTTCACAAGAGAACGCTGAAGGTGGAAAGCAGCTCCACCGCTCCCTGCAGCATGGTGGCAGCTCCAGCGGCCGGTAGCAACTGGGAGCTGCAGTTTCCTTTAAGGATTTCCAGTCAAGTCATTATTTCTAGCTTCGAGCCCTCTCTGGGGGACTCGTTCAAGGCAGGTCCTCATTCTCTGCGCCTAAAAAGCTCCGACCCACCAGCACGGGCTGAGCGCCTGCAGCAGAACAGCGCTGCGCTCGCCTGGCAGGGGATGTTTCACAGCTCTTCTCCCTGTCCCTGTCCCTTGGTGGCCTGAGGCTGCCCGTGGCTCGCAGGAAGCCTTCTGCCGTGGTGGTTTCTGCCGCGGCACCGCCGAGAGTCTCGTGTGGATGGGGCCGGCTGCGTTTCTCGCTGTGACTCATCCTCCTCCTCCCCCTTCTCCTTCCACAGCAACAGTTGGAGGAAGAAGCAGCCAAACCACCAGAGCCTGAAAAACCCATCTCCCCGCCTCCTATCGAGTCCAAACATCGCAGCTTGGTGCAGATCATCTACGACGAGAACAGGGTGAGTCTGGAAATGATGGAAGGACAAATGTCCGATCATACCATGTCCCCCTGGCCTGGGACGGGGAGGTTGGTAAGGGGTAGGTGGGGGATTCCCCATGGCAAGACCTGTGGGACCGAGGCTGTGGGAGGTGGATAGATGGAGCCCCGCTGTGAGGAGCTTGTTCTGCTGTGTGGATTGAGCACAAATGTCTTCTGAAGAACCTGCTGGGGGGGTGGTTCCTGCAATCAGGCAGAGATTTGAAGTGTTCAGGACATGCTTCAGCGCCTTGTCTGCTAAACAGCTTGCTCCGTCCTCTCCTCTGGGAGCGAACCTGGTCGAAAGCTGCTTCAAAGGATGGGCTTTGGTGGGGTGGGGTGGGCTGCGTGGATGGAGAGAGACACCCGTGATGCTCCAATACTGGCAGGCCAGCCACGAGCCCTCCTGGCTGCTCCTGAGCCCTCCAGGCTGGAGCAGAAAGGATGTGGACGCAGCCCTGGCTGGATTTGTGGGCGTTTGCCGTTGTAAATAGCATTAGCAAAGGTCAGGCTGGCATCCCTGGCTCTGGAGCTCTGCCTTGACCGCTCATTTGTTGCTCTCAGCCACTGCCTGGAATAGCAGCCTGAGGAGACACAAATTTTGCTGTGTGCTTCGGAGCGATGCTCGGAAATTGGGCCCTTTGGTAGATAATCAAGCATATTCATTTTCATTTAGGTGTTGGATAAAAAGGATGATTTTGCATAAAAGGAAAACTACCAGTCGCTAATTATTTTGAATTGCGAGGCCCGCGATTTCACTGGGAGCTGCAGAAATCCAGGTGCCCGACTCCTAAAAAGAAAAAAAAAACCCAACCCCAAACCATAAATCACACACTCTGCGCTCCCAGGCGGTGTAATTTTCCTGGTTTTCCTTTCCCCATCTGCTTCTCTCCCTGAGCAATAGGAAACCCAAGGCTGGCACGGTCTGTTGTGCGAGTGGGTGAAGACTGAGGTCGATGTGTTTGAAGCGTTAGCAAGCGCCGGCTGGTGAGAGCTTTACAGACACTGGGCTTTGGGGGCAGGTGCCGAGTGTTCCTCGAAGCCATTCGCCTCGTGGTGCTACCAAGTGTCTTCTCCAAGGGTCTTGGCTAGATGGCTGTGCCTTGCGGGCGAGGGGTTAGGTTGAAAAAAAGCAGGTCTCAAGCACTTGATTCCTATTCCCTTGAGCTCCATCCTTCGTGGACACGTTTGTGTACTTGGACCGGGTTAGGAGGGGAAGAAACGGGTGATGGTGCAGGAAGGAGAAGTGACCTTCAGCCATCGCATCTCCAACAACCTGCGTTGTAGAAATCCCCGTTACCTGGACCTGGCTCAGGGCTGGGTGGGTGGTGGCAAAGAGTGTGGGGAGCAAGTGTAGAGTTCTGGGACGCTGTGCACAGAGCTGGTGGCATCCATTTGTCAGTGTGTGCGGCTTCATTCCGAGTTAGGTTGATCCTGGAAGCCAGGCTGCTGCCAGCAGCGGTTTGCTCTTAACCTTCGCCATGAGGTGCTCACGTTCCAGGGGGGTCCTCAGCCAGCGAAAGTCACGTCTGACACCAGATGTCTGCTTGATTTCAAGTCTAGCTCCGTGTTCGCATCTGCGTGATCCCTGGGATGGGTAAAAGATGATTCTTCCTCTGTCCTTGTAAAGTCCCCTTGCGTGCAGCGTGTAAGCAAGCCTGCCTGCGGGCAGGGGACGCTAACCAAGCAGCCCTTCCCTTTTGCTTGGCAGAAACCATCGCAGGCTAGAGGGAAGTTCCTCCTTTGAAGAAGACATGACCTATTCGCAGGGAATGGAAAGTTGGCCGGGTGGTGGAAGGACCCTTTTTGGTACCGTAGCAGGGAGGTGCTGAGCTGTGGGCTGCCAGGGGAAGGGTGTGCTGAGCCTCACCTACAGCATTGCCCGTGTTGTGGCTCCAGTAACAAAGGTGGATGCAATTGTCCCTCTCGAGGGCATCCCTGGGCTCACTTCGCAGCCTCTCACTTCTGAGGGACATGATTAGGAAGCCTTTTGGTGATGACTGGTCTTCTCCTTGGGGCCAGGAGGAGGAAAACTGGAAGAGGAGAGGGTGTGGGAGCAGCACCAGTTAAGGGTTGTGGGTGGAAGAGAGCGGCTGGTGGTCAGATGTCAGGTTGCTTTAGGTGGGTTTGGTGGCAGCAGAACCTCTGTGTGTACCCAGCAGATGTGAGGAGAGCCCCAGGAACGCTTGTGGGTTTGCTGCAGCTTAACGCTTAATTGCAAGGTGGGTTGGTAGGAGCAAAGAGCTGCCAGCCACAGCTGCCTCTAGACCTATTGATCTAGAGCGGGGAAGGTCACTGAGCCAAATTTTCAGCCTTTCCGCCCCTTCCGTGCTGCGGAAGAGCGGTGGTTGGATGCCTTGGGGTCTGCTCGCAGAAGAAGAGGCTGTCACAGCCGAGCCAGGGCTCCAGCCCTGCACAAAGGGAGGAAAAGCCTGATTTACTCGCACGGCTCAGCTCGCGGCTTGCTTGGAGGGAGTAAGAAATGCAAATCGGAGGAGGATATTCAGGCCTCGGGAGGAGGAGGCGAGAGAGCAAAGCACCCCAGAAGAGCTGGCAAAGCCCAACCCAGTCTTTAAAGAGCAATATTGTGGAAGGAAGGGGCGGAAAGGCAGCGCTTGCGCCGGCCCCGGAGCAGGTGGGAGGCGATCGCGCTTCGTGGAGGGGCTGTCGCCTGGCTCTCGTTTGGTTTTCCATGAACCGCGGGTCTGTGCTTCAGCGAGCGCGCGGGCGCCGCCGTACCCGTTCCCACCGCTCCTGCCAGGCTGTGCCGGAGCCGCACACTGCGGGCGCTTATCCCCTGAACAAAGGAGGCACCAAAAGTGCTCCATGGGAGAGAAGAGGTTACGTGAGGACAGAGCAGCTCGAAACGCCGGAAAATGAAGTTAGCCAGCCGTTCCGTGACCTATTTTCCTTTTGGCGATAGCTGTGGCTTTGCAGGGGTGAATGGTTTCTAATTTTAGCTTATGGTTCATCGGGGAAGTCTATATCTTTTTCTCACCGCTGCGCCTGGGTATGGATGAGGACTCGGGTCGGTGCTGGCCCCTGTCTGATTTTCTCAAAATTCAGCTGCGCTGACGCCGAGCGCCCATCACGCCGCTGTTCCCTCTTGTGACCTACTTAACACGTACCGTTTTGAAAAGTTCCTCGGCGTCAGAGAGGATAATTGTGGAAAACGTGACCCGTAATCCCCTCTTGCTGCACTCTGCTGGACAAGTAATTGATTTCCAGGAAAAAAAAAAGAAAAAAAAAAAAAGGAAAAAAAAATAAAAATGTTGACTGGATGGATCCTGCTGGGGAAAAGTGGAGAGAAGCTGCTTTGGACCGCAGTGAAATCCTGCGCTGTGAGGCTGTGTTTGCATTTGGGAAGGTTTTAGGAGGCTTGGATTATAGAGAGGGAGTTGATGTTTAAGATCCAGGTGCCTCCTGCCCTGGGTATGTGCTGGTCGGAGCCACGTTCTCTTGTCTCCGGAGACGATCTGTGAAGTGTACCCAAAAAAAAGAGTCCCTTTTGGGCAATGTTTGCAGTGTACCACAGAAGAACACACACACGTCTTCCAGCTGAAATCTCAACTGCAAGTGCAAACCGTACCATTTCAGAGAGGATCTATAAGAATGGAAGTGAACATTTGGGGGACTATCCGTAGACTAAACTGAGAATAAACAGCGGGCAGCGTTTTCAGAAGCGTCCCAGTCCTATTTTCAAAAGTGCTTTCAGTCCTTAAAGAGACAGAACGATGCTTGAAAACCCTGATGGGTGCTGGAATCACCAAGATCACTCAGAAGGTGCCGTGGGGAGCTCAGGGCGCTGTTCTGGCAGCAGGGCGCAGCGTGGGGTGCATTTGCCAATCCCCATCACCTCTGCTCCGGGATCTGGCTGCTGGCAGGGTGCTGCAGAGCTACCTGTGGAAATTGGGTGGTGACGGGCGTCTCGGTTGCTGCTCGAGGCTTGACAACAATGCAGGCGTTGGGAATCTCCTAAATTAAACCCCGTGAGCGACCCTTCGTAGCTCCCCTGCAGGGGGAAGCTGATCCCTGCCGGGTCTGGCACCCCTAAGGTGTTAGCTGTGAGGCACAGCCTCCTGTAAGCTTTAATCTGCCCCTCTGGGATATGTTCTTGTATAGAATTTAGCTGCCTTCCACCTCAAATCCCCATAACCAGGGCAGATCATCTGTGTGTATTTTTAGCCGTGGCTTTATTCCGCTGGGCCGTGCACGGGATTCCTTGCATCTGTCTTCCCGTGAAATCAACGGAGCTTACCTGAGCTTGAAGATGTTTTGTGCATTAAAGTGGAAATTTCCAGGTCCCTTGCTGAGGATGGGGAGGAGAGGTGGGAGGCGTCCCTGCCCACGGCTTGGGGGTTAGAGCTAGATGATCTACAACGTCCCTTCCAACCCAAACTGTTCTGTGCTTCTGTGAAGCTGCAGCGCAGCAACCCCGGCCGTACCAGCAGCCCTCCTTGACTTGGCTGGAGGAATTCTCCTCCAAGTCCCCTGCTGCCATGCCCACACGCATGCAGATGTGCTCATGCCTTGTCATGCCATTTTGAAGACGTGGAGCCTGCACGTTCCCATCTCCATCTCTCTGCAAGCCAGATCCGGGGGGTCGAAGGCTCCCTGCTGACCTGCCGTGCGTCGTAGCCAGACACGATTCCTGCTCAGGCACCAGCAGAGAAAAAGCAGCCTCCGTCCTTGTGTCAGCCCTGTCCCTGCGAACAAGCACGCGTCAGCTTTCCTCTCAAACACTGAGCTCATTTATCGGAGAGGGAGAGGTCGCGTCAGGACACGGCGTGACTTCGCCCGCCGCCGCCGTGCCAGGGAGGGGACGCCACGTGCTGCGGCCCACCGCGGCGCGGCGAGGGCTGGGACGAGTCCCCCCGTGTCCCCCCTGCACGCCGTGGGTGCCGGCGGCTTGTGGTCCTGCCAGCTCATCCCTGCTCTGCTGCCAGTCCTCCAGAAAACCTGTTTTGATGCAGTGGCGGCAGCGGAAGGAGGCAGCAGCGCCCGCCTCGCTCTTGGGATTGAGTTGGTGGAAATCAATAAGATTAAATTTTAATTCGTTTTCTGTCTCGGTGCTTGTTCCTTCAAAAGGGCACAGCCATCTATCTATAAATTCAGCATTATGCTGTAAAATTGGAATTCAAAGGATTGTTTGGAACTTCTTCCACCCCCCGCTGCTGTTGTGTCTCCGCGGAGCGTGTTCCCAGCTATCCGTTTACCCTCCTCAAATACCTTCATAAAGCATTAATGCCCCATCCATAAATAAGAGAATAAATAAATGAGGGCTTTTAGCATTGCCAAGTATAATCTCGCCGTTAACTACTCAAAGGCACCGAGTGTGACTCAGATCCCACGGGGATTTCGTGTCTGTATAACTCTGATTTTCTATGAACTCCTGATTTACATTAGAAAAGGAAGAATCGGGCCAGAGCTGGTGCAGTAAATAAAACCTTATCAGCGAAACCACTTTCGAGCATTAAATCCGCAGGGTTTGTGTGGTAGTCTGTGTGGGGGCATTTTGTATTTGGCGGGTGGAAGGGCCGTGTTTGTTTAGCTTTTGTTTCTAATAACTTTTATTTGGGGGTTGCCTTATCTGGGCTTGGTGATGCAAAATGGACTTTTGAATAGTGTGGAGAAGAAGTGGAAAGGTCAGAGGTTAGACGCTATTAACACTTCTGCCTAATAGCAAGGTTTCCAAAAAGATAAAAAAAAAGCAAGCATTTAGCCTGGAGTCATTGAGGATACTTTGATTTATTTTTTTTCCCTGGATTTTAAGGGAATTTTTCGTCGTTGGTTTTTTAATGGCCCTGGTGGCTATTTTTAACGTCTGCTGCAGGATCTGGAGTTCCCAGTAGGTGCATTGACTGAGAAGCTTTGTCCATAACTAACGCAGACCAGAAAATGCCACGTCCTGTGTTTCCAGGCCCTGGAAATAAGGCTGAGAAGTGCAGAGAACCCAGATCTATCGGAGGAAGGAAGGTAGATCTTGGCACAGAGGTAGCACCTTTAAATCCCCTCAGACACTTCTGAATTTTGCTTGTAACAAAGTCCGGGCCCAGCTTCTTTGCCACGTCTCTCCTGCGCTCCTGCTGCCCCGGGACATTGGGCTGCTGGGAGAGGAATTCTTCCCAGCGCCGCCCTGCGTGCAGCTCTCCTGCCTCCCCAAGGGCTTCGCTTATCTCCATGCAGGACACGCCTGGCCCCAAATGGAAACCCTTCCACTCCCCAGCACTGCTGCTGCTGCTGCTGCTGCCTACGGGTGGCTATAAATAACGCCGGGAGTACGGTTCAGCCCGCAGCAGCTTTGTGCTGCGCGGAGCCGTGGCTGGAGCCAGGCCAAGAAAATGCCGCCTCCTAATTTCAGATCCGCTTGCTCAAAAATAACTCGTGTGTTTCCTTCTCTTCCATTTTTAAACTTCGCTTGAAGAGGAGCCCACGCGAAATCCCGGCCTCTCCCTCCGCTGGTTTCCGATGCTCCGCTGCCTCGTGGGGTCGGCCTCGCGGGAGCTCCCATGGCTGGGAGGTTGTTCTCCTGCCCCCTCTCCACTCCCAAGCCCATTTTAAGTTTCTGCAAAGAAAAAGCAAGGGGCTGGAGTTTGCTTTGGGAGCCAAATGCTTCTTAAGCAGAACTGGAGATTTTTCGTGAGTCTGCTGGGAGGTTTTTGTCGTTGGGGAAGTTACCTTTAGCTCTAGGCCCGTTGGGGGAGCGTGAGATGGGGTAAGAGGGTGACCTCCCCAGCTGGGGTGGGGCTGTCCCTGTCCATGGGGAGATGGGGAGGAGGTTTCTAGGGGGTCGATGCTGCTGCCTGCCACATCTGCAGGTCCCGCAGAGACGCCGATCAGCGTTTGCAGCTCAGCCACGCTTCTCGAAACACCTTAGTCCCTCTAAAAATGCATGTGGAGGACTAATGAGTGATGGGCTTCCCTTCTTCATCTGAGTCATGTTTAAACACGCTCCAGAGGAGTCGCTTATGCCCTTAGAAGTACCCAGGGTTTGCTCGTCCCCGTGCCGATGTGAAGCCCAGAGCTGCTCTCCCAGAGCAAAGCGGCTCTGGTGTAAATGGGAGCAAAATTCAGCCTGAGGGTTTCAGTCCTTCCGCGCACGCCGCTGCTCCCAAGGGCTCTAGCAATATTTCAGGAGATTGTAACGAATTGGGGAAAGGGGCCATTAGCTGCTCATGGTGGAGCTGCAGAGGGACTGTGAAACGGAGAGGGATCTTCATGCGTCTTGCCAGAAGGAATGATTTAGATTTGCTACCCGTTGTATTTCTTCCTGTTAAATCGTGGGGATTGCAGGCACGGGTGGGGTTATTCAGCAGGTGAAGGATGAACCCTCTGGTTTCCTTCTGCAGGGGCAATCATGACACGTACTCGGAACAAAATCAGTAGTGGAACAGAGTCCTATGTGGCTGTGCCTTGGGAGGGAAGGAATTTAACAGGGCTGCTGATAGTCTTCAGCAAAAGTCCTGTGACTGTTGGGGGAGCTGGGGGCTGCCCTTTGCACCTGAACAGTTTGAGGTTTGCCTCTGTTCCCCAGCCAGGCTTCTGGCCGGCCAGGTCCCCAGGTGGGAGCGTGTCTCCCTGTGTCTGTCTGTCCTTCAGGATGAGCCCCAGAGCGGTGGGAACCTTCTGCTGCGCGTAACAACGTCCTTTCCAATTGTGCTGCCAGCTCTCAACCTCGGTCTGCGTGGCCTTTCAGACAGCTCATTACGGTTCTGCTGTGATCTGATAAATGCAGGAAGGAGCATCAGCAATTACGGCGGGTGTCAAGTGTTAATTGGGCAGCTTTCAAGATAGAGGCATTTCTTTGTGTACGTACAAAGATATGACGTGCTTGGAATAGCTTCCCCTCCTGATCTTTCGTTCTGGAGACGTGTATATTACAGTCGGTTAATGCAAGACAAATTATGTCATTCTTCTTGATTCGCCACATGTTCTGCCGATGGTGATTTGCCTCTGGGTTGTCTCATTAAGTTGTCTAAACATGGCAAATGCAGCAGCTGAACACACTCGGCTTTCGCTCGAAGTTAATCGCGTTGTACACAGGGGCCTGTAGCAGCAGCAGCAGCAGCTCCATCCCTTCCTTGCTGTGCCATCGCTGGTGCCTTTTGGTGGGACTGGCTGCCTCGAGCTGGGGCTGCAATCTTCCACCACAGTTGCGCTTCTTGAAATTAGCTGGTTTGCTGATTTTTGGCCCAAATAGGCATCACAAAAAATTCGGGTAAGCTGCTGCTTCCCTCTCGCCAGCAAGCAGTGATGGGCAGGAGGGCGGTTGGCCGAGTCACCCTCTTGGCAGCAGATGCAGAGTATTTTGTAGCAGTTTTAATAAACCCTCCCTGAAAATCTTGCCCCTTGGTTTGGATTGTTTAGGACTTGTTAAGTCCTGTTTAGGTCTTGTTAAATTGTTTAAGACTTGTTAAGCTTGAAGGGGCTTTGAGCAGCCTGGTGTAGGAGAAGGTGTCCCTGCCCATGGTAGGGGAGTTGGAACTAGGTGATGGTTAAGGTCCCTTCCACCCCAAACCATTCTGTGATTCCGAATGCCACAGTGCTGATCTTCTCCCAGGTCGGCAGAATTTATTTATAGCTAATGGAGACCAAAATAATAAGCCCTTCTGGCTGGGAGTTCTCCATCTTGTGATGAGTATTTCCAAGGAGCAAGTCCCGGGGTGGATTTGGTTCGTCAATGGAATCAGGTGCACAGCAGGGGAAGCATCAAATGCTTCAGGGGGAGCTGGGCTGGGCTGTGCAGCTCTTGGATTTCTCACCTGGGCTGTGTTTGCCGAGGTTTGATTTCCCCATTATCAGCTGGAGCATCCTTGAGGACAGCAGAGCTTGCTGCATTATTAGCCGGGGATCTCTATCTTCATCAGCCTAGTGGGAAATCTCCTTTGAGGGAAGGGATCTCGTTTGGAAGAGGCACACGTGCTGTAGCCGACACGGCATTTCACGCGCAGGGTGGATATGAGTCTGGCATCGATCAGGCTTCGTGTGACACCCCATTGATCTAAAGCTTTGCGAGTTCTGTGATTTGCAGATAGGTCCCAGTGCCGGGGATCGCTTTGATCCCTCCTTGGGTCAGGTTCATTCCCTTACGTGTCAAATAGCCACAGAGGACGCTTCATGTGGTACCTTGGCATAAAGCTGGTTTTCCATGGAGGTTTGCTGGCCACGTGGTTCCCTACAGCTGTCACCTCCTGAGCTGGTAATGGGACGGTTTGCTGAATACTGATGAGAACATGAGGATTCACAGTGACAATCCGTGTCCTCGCTGAGGAGCGCGTGGCACCCCCGCATCGGCAGCACTCTGGTGTGGGAGAAGAGTCGGGAGCCGTTTATTGCAGTGCAGAAGCATAATTGATGTGTGTAAACACGTGGCTCCTTTCCCTGGAGCTTCCTTCCGTGGCAGCTGTTTCCCAGCATCTCCCAGACTTCGTTCCGGGATGCACTTGCTCTCCAAAGCCCCATCTCTGTTATGGTCGCACCGAGCGGCACACCAGTAAAGCAGGAGCAGGCTGCTGGGTGCTACCCCATCTGCGCATCTCCAGGGGCTGCAGAGAGAGCCGGGCGCTGGGGTCACCTCCCTGCCCGTGGTGGTCCTTGGGTGGAGCAGGGGCTCGGGAGAGGCCAGAGGGGCAGAGCAGCTTGCTGGGACGGGCTCCAGCTGCGCTTCGGGCTCTGCCACAGCATCACTAGCTGCTCCGCTTCCCTGGGCACGCGTGTCCTTGCCTGGGAGGTACACAGAGCGATGGTGACATCTGCGGATCCCGAGGTCTGCTGCGCAGGAGCGCTGCGGATGAGCGGGCAGGGATGCGTTCACAGCGGGGCTGCTGCGTGCATCCTGCCAGAGCAGGCGCTGCTCGCCGTTCCAGCTCCCCTGGCATCCTCGAATTCGCTTCTAAATTGCAGAAAAACCCCAACCAACCAGCCAACCAAGCTTTGCGTCCTCCAGAGCGTGGAGGAACTAGAGGAGCTGGAACCGCGTCCTGGCCGCCCTGGCGCGGTTCGGCACCTGGTGCGGGTTTTGCAGCGGGGCTGAGGCTGCTTGGCCGGGGCGCAGAGCTGAGCTGTGGGCAGGGTGACTCATGCGGCTGCTCCGGGGGCCAGCTCTGCGAAAGTGCGCACTGACAGATCAGACGGCGTGTGGGTGTGCAAAGCCCCGCCGAGGAGCTTGCACACCTACCAGCTGCATCGGCGCTGCTGAGGAACGGCCGCCAGCGGGGGGTAGGTGAAGCCTTTTGGGGGGTGGCTGCAGGGGTGAGCCGACAGGGTGACAGGACAGCTTTCGGTGAGACATCCCCTGCCCCGAGACCCTGGGGAACTCATCCTGCCGTGGAGGTGAGAGATGTCTGCTGCAGCCAGACCCCCGGAGCTAAAAATCCCTTCCCTGTCCCAGAGGGAATTTAGCCCAAGGTTTGGCAGAACCCTGCTGGGGAACCCAGAGCCCAGCCCTCCCCAACCCTGGGGCTCAGCTTCCATCCTGGTGCTCCTGTGGGGCTCAAGTGGTTACTGGGTTAAAATACTGAATATGCTTCATAAAAGGGCTTTCCCCTCCTCCACGTCCCTCCCCCTGCCTCCCAACCCTGGGGAAGCTCAGCTCTGCCCACTGCTGCTTCACCCCTACTTTAGGCAGCCCTGGATTTTCTCTTCCCCCCCCCCTAACCCCAGAAGAGCTAAACCTACCTATTTTATTGAACAAACACCTCTGAAAATCCATCTCCTCAACCCTCTCACGTCCAGGCACTTGGCTTTATCGGCTCAGCCCCGCGGCCTGTCGGCAGCGTGCAGCGCTTTGGATTTATCGGACTGTCAGTAACCCCTGCTGAAAAGCCGGGCTTGGCGAGGAAGTGCTGTTTACTGGAAATGTCATCTTTTATTTAGACTCCTGCTGCAGCCAACCCATGTCTTGGGTTTGGGAGTTTTTTGTGGGTTTTTTTTCAGGTCTGTTTAATTAGCAAGCACCACACAGCCCCTGACACATGTTCCTGGGTGGTTTTTTGTCTCTAATAAGCACTAGGTGGCTGGGCCAGGGGCAGGAGGGGCCAGACAAGGGCTCCTCTGTGGCAGGGAGGGGAGGGAAGGGAAGCGAGAGCACTCCAAGGAGCCAAGAGCAGCCCAGATCTAACGATCACATGCTCGTGAAGCAATGAATCTTAGAAAGGGCATCTCCATGTGTGCGCAGGCTCACCCACCCTCCTCCTCACGCGGTGCAATCCGCCTGCCTGGCACCCAGACGGGTCGAGGATTCGGGTCACATCCTCGTTAAAATCACGATAACTCGAGTGCTGGAGCCCTTCTTCACTCGTGGGGTTTTCCTGCGGGTCCAGAGGCTGAGCTGAGCTTTCCACCCACTTTCAGGCAGGGGTGGGTTTTGTGGTGGCTCTGCGGAGATGTGGGAAGGGGCTTTAGCCCAGGGGGAGAGCTGGAGCAGAGGGCTGTGGCTGTAACCCATGGCAGAAATAACTTTTCTTCTCTGTCTCTCTTTTCCTCCCTGCAGAAGAAGGCGGAGGCTGCCCACCGGATCCTGGAAGGACTGGGTCCTCAGGTGGAGCTGGTGAGTGTTAGCTCTGGCTGCGGGGCGCGGGAGCCGGGCCAGGTTTGGAGAGGTCCCAGGCGGCGAGCACAGCACCCTGTGCGTGTGTCTGAGCTGTCAGAAGGAAGCCAGCTGCTGGCCTGGACCTCTCGCTGGCACCACACGAAGGCAGGAAGCGAAGTGGCTGAGATGAGTAGTGAAACCCAGGCAGCCACACACGCAGAGCCCTCTTCAGAGAGCCTTCACCATGAGGCTCCTTCCTGCCACGGAGCTGGGTGGTGGAAGGGGCTCCGGCACAGTCTGCCTCCACTCAGGGTGCTGAGGGCTTCATCTCCTGGTGGCAGCCACGGCATCAGCCTCGTGATGCTGCGTGGGAGGGTTGGGTGCTGGGACTGCTGGAGGATGCTCTGTAAGTACAGCCCGGTCACAGCTGCAACGACCTGCAGGTATCGGGACTCGCACACATCCTATTTCTGTCTCCCTCGTGCACAAGAAAGCTGAGAAAAACAACTTGCAGTAAACTGTCAGTTTGGGGCTACCTCTTCATCCAGCAAAACCCAGCTTAAGTCAAGCCATGAATTGATGGAGGGGTGGCTGAAACCAACCGTTGAGGGGCTGAATCCTGGAGAAGGGTTCTGGAAGAAGAGGGTGTGTCTGCAGCGATGCTGCGGGAAGGATGGGAGGGGACAGACATGGGCTGATGGAGCATCTCCAGCTTTGCACCAGCCCTGGGGTGCGATGGATGGAGCCGTTCCTGCGGGTTGGGAACGGGCAGCGGGGGCAGTAATTGAGACTGGCTTTGTGGAGGTGGCACTAAATCAGTATCTTCCCTGGGTGCGTAAGGGAGAGATCACAAGGGGATTAGTGCTCGCTGCTCCGTGGCGAAGCCCCACTTCCTTGTTTGGGGAGGTAGCGCTCGTGATTGTTCCTTTGAGTCACCAAGGTCAAACCCTTCGCTCTCTTTCTGCTCTGAAAATTGGCAGTGCCCGGGCTGGGCGCTTCCTCATCCAAAAGATGCTGCATTTCCTTCCTCCCCCCACCCTTTCTTTTTTTTCTCTCCTTTTTCTTTCCCCCTTTTTTCAGTTTGTTGCTGCTTCCCCCTTGGGTGCTGGCGCTGCCCAGGGGAGCTGTAGCAGCGCAAACAGTTCTCTGTGGCCCTGCCTTACTGCTCGGCGGGCAGGGGAATCCTCTGCTGAGAAAACCCTACGAAACCTCAGCTGGGCTCTGCGTGCACCTCGCAGGCTGGCTCGTCTGTCTACCCAGAAAGACGTTTCCTATGGCCCAGCCCCCACGCTGTGTCAGGCAAAACAGCACCCGGGACCTGCCAACGGCCTCTGAGAGATGAGATGAATAGTCAGATCTTCTTCTGAGCTGGAGAGGAAGCAGCTCCAGGAAGGAGAGCAGCCCGATGTGAACGCCTGCCCCACCGTGTCACACGTGATGTGCGCCAGCCCCGGAGCTGCTGCGATCCAGGGATCTCTTGCAGGGAGGTTGGGGCAGCCCGGTGCTAATCCTGTACAAAACCTCTGCAAGGAGTGGCTGTCACCCACAGCGTGGAATCGTAGAATCATTTTGGTTAGAAGAGACCTTTAAGGTCATCAAGTCCAACCATTCCCTCAGCACTGCCAGGTCATCACTAAACCATGTCCCTCAGCACCACATCTCCACGGCTTTGAAACCCCTCCAGGGATCGTGGGGACTCCACCAGTGCCCTGGGCAGCCTGGGCCAGGCCTGGGGAACCTGTTTGGTGAAGAAACTTTTCCTAATGCCCAACCTAGAAGTCCCTTGGTGCAACTTGAGGATGTTTCCTCTCGTCCTTGACCAGCAGCTCTACTCAGTCCGGTGGCATCACTCTTTTGGGTTGCAGAGAGCTTTGTTTTTTGTAGTTGCAACAGTGATGGTGACGGATGCGCGTGGGCTCGGTAACGGGGCAGCTTGCCAGGCGCTGATGGTGTGAGACAGGAGGTCACGGTGGAAATCGGTTAGTCACGGCAGAGAGAGGCCGGAGGTTGCCACAGCACTGGCAAACCACAACTGCAAGCAGGGTGAGGTGGTAGGAGGTCTTGGGTGCTGCTGGCAGGATGGAGCAGGAGGCTCCGTCCCCAGCTCGTGCTGGTGTTAATGGGCAGAAGGGCTGTGGTGGGGCTCTACCTTCTGTGCTGCTGGTGCTCCCCTCTTGTTCAGGAGGAGGTTGTGACTCAGTAAACCAGGACTCTGCTCATTTCATCCCTGCAACGTAGCGGGACCATTTAAAAAATGACCCCATGTCTTTGCCAGGGAGAAATGTCTTTGAGATGTGTGCTCAGAACACTGCGGCGGCCGGAGAGCGATTGAGCCCTTTCATTCTGTTTTGGTTTTTGAGAGCTTTCAGTAAATCCAGGGTTTTTCCAGTAATAGCTTTACATTGTTTTCATGTTCTTCTTAAATGTCATCCCCCAGAGAAACGCACTGACATGTTTCTTACCCTGGAGAAACACTGTGAATGTTTCGGACATGTCACCTTGCCCAGCTGACCTGTCAGCCTTCCTGCTGCCTACTCGTGGAGAAAGTTGTGATTCTGTGCAGATTGGGGTACAGCTCGGGGGGAAGAAGCTGCTTCCCAGTCCCTGCCCTCTTGAGGCTAAAGTCTCTTTAACTATTTAGGCTGTGAGGGTATGATCTCTATGGAGCAGGTAGAACTTGTCTCCTGGGCTTGCTCCACTGCATGGGCCAAGTTACGGCGCTGAGGCTGCTGTGCAGACAGAAATCTCTTGGAGCTGCTGGCGGCATGTGGATCTTGGTTTTGCTTCCCAGAGTTTCTTATTTCTGAATGTTTGGGCGTTTATTTTAGCGTGCTGTGTTCCAGTGCTTGTCTGTGAACACTTAGGTTTGCTAACGAAGAGTTGAAGTGGCTGGTTGTATCACAGATAAGTAGCGTGGGAAGGAATCGGCAGCCTTTGGTGAGCTGAGTGGCATCAAGGCATCCGTGATGTCCACGTGCACGTGAGCATCTTCTAACCCAAAACAAAACATTTTCTCCGCTGCCCTCTCCCAGGAGGAAGGTCTCTGTGACTCACCACACGCCAGCTTCTTTGCTTTGATTTTTATGAGCACGGAGAGAAGAGAGGCACTTTTATTTATCAGCGTTTCCAGTACTCGCAGTCCTCTTCCAAGAGGCACTTGCTGGTCAAGGCCACCCAGCGTCTTCTCCAGTCGAGCCGTTCCAAGATGACTGTGGGTGTGATGCTCCGGAGCCGTGGCTGGATTTCTCCTCTCGGTGGTGCAGACCTGCCTCTCCGGAGCTACGTGATGAGACGGGTGTCTGTGTTCCTCTGAGCTTTCCAAGCGTGAAGTGCACAGCCAGCTCTGAGCCTGGAGTCGGACCAGCGGATCTGAGAGGATTCGTGATAGAAATACCCCTGGGGAAGAGACACCACTGAGAACACGTCTCCTGGGTGACCTGCTTGTCCCTCTCATCTGCCCTGACTTTGTCAGCGTGTGCTGGCCGGGTGTCTCCTTGCCTGTGTCTTCTGGCAGACTCTGTCCTGCCTTCCCCTTGCATGGTAACAGATGCCTGAACGCTGTCGGCGGCCCCGCAGCCCTCCTGGGACACAACAGTTCATCCCACCGCGCCTGTCTGCCTGGGCTCCTTTGCGTGCCTCTACCATGTGGGGATTGCCTGAGCTTTGCAGCCAGGGGAACATGTCCATGGGCAGCCAGAAAAAAAGCTGATGGCCTGCCGGTGCCAAGATGCAGCAGCAATGGGCTGCAGAGAGTAGGGAGAGCATCGGGCTGTCTCCTTTTGGAGCAGATGGATGTGGCTGTGCCAGGGTGTGGCAGGGGAGAGGTGGGACAGCGGCTGGTTTTTACAGGGCGGCTGTGTGGAGAAACAAGTTTCTGTGCCAAGCACCTGTGATGGTGATGGGGAAATACCGTGGGGGGAGGTGAGATTAACACCTCCTCCAGACTGCAGGGGAAAGGGACCCACCTGTGTTTGTGTGTCCTGTCTTCTCCAGTGCTGCTCACCTGGTTGAGCAGATGCTCAGCAGATGTTTGGCTCTTTTCCTGTGTTTAATTTGAGATGAAATTGGGTGGACCCAGAGCATAGCCTCAGCCACAGTAGGAAGACGAGCTGGTTTAGATGTCACCATGGCCAGGACACCACCTTCAACCAGCTCCTGGCCACCACGTGTCCGTCTGCCTGTGTTTGGCCACAGATTTTAGGCTGTTGACAACTAATTTGGTGAAAGTTCGTGGATGAACTGCTTGAAAACTTGGGGGACGTATCAGTGGCTGGACAGGAGCTGTGGTCATGAGGCACACGGTGGTGGTGGTAGGGCCGTGGCAGTGTTGGACATGTTCATACCAGCTTAGCACATGACTAGAAGAGCATTGAAGGGCTTAATCTTGAGCACCCTGTCAGCCTGCTCAGGTGGACACAACTGGTAGCGGCTCTTGGAGCACAGCCTGAGCTGTTAATCACCAGTGGGACAGAGCAAAGTGTCGGTGACACCTCTCCCTTTGCAGATCGTGACAGGTTCCCTGAGGGTGCATCACCTTGAGGATGGGAAGGGAGAGGCAGCAAGGGCAGTGACTGTTTGGAGGTGACCAGGGGTGGACCCAGCTCTCCTGACTCCCCATGGAAAGCCCCGACATGTCCCCACTGAGGGTGCGGGGGGCAGAGCAGCTCTGTGACGGGTGCTCGCGTGTGGCGCTGGAGACAGCTGTGGTCACTGGGCTCTCCAAAGGGCAGCCCTGGGGGCAAAACATTTGTGCTGGTGGAACCCAGTGCCCATCCTGAGGGACGGACGAGAGCATCGCTCTCTGCATGAGTGCTGGGGGACTACAGCGGTGCGCCTGGGGGACCAACCTGTCCCTGGCCTTGCTGGAAACCACAGGGGTGAAGACTCGCGGTGCCTGCAGTTGCCTGCGCTCGGCTCCCTGGGAGAGCTCGGGCAGGATTTTGCCGCGTAGACATAACAATTTGCAGCACACAGACTGTCTCTTCCCATTCCCCGAGCCCCCCTTTCCCCTCGCCTCCCCCGTGTCATATGTTCTGAAGCGCACTGCGTTTCTCCGCCGGTGAATAACAACCACGTACTCCGCCGGGCCGTGTTTATGTGGATTACGTTGCAAATTGCTTGTTCCGAGCCAGCTCGCTCGAGCGCTGCCTGCCCTCCCACGGGCTGAGCTGGGATGCACCAGGACTTGAGCGGCGCTGCCGGGAGCCAGCACCCTCCAGTACGGCCAAGGAGCGGGGCTGGGGGTGACTGGGAGGAGCGGGGACGGGCGCCTGGGCTGACACAGCTCCGGGAGATGGGAACCTGCGCCGAGGCGGCCGCGCTTCTGATGGGTTTAAGTTTCTAAATGTCAGACCGTACCACTTATGCCTTCATTTTTCTTATTTATTTCAGCCATTATACAACCAGCCTTCAGACACCCGGCAATACCATGAAAACATTAAAATGTAAGTACGTGGCAATAAAGGCTGGTTTAAATGTCAGCTCAGGCGTTCGGCTGGAGCGGGAGGGCCGCTCGCTCGCTCCCTCCCAGACCTCGATTAGAGCTGCCGAGGGATGGCGAGCATCCTTTTAGAGCTGGTGTTTCACTGCTCCAGGTGCCTGAGGCACAAACCGGCTCTCGAAGCAGCTCCAGGAGCCCAGCAGTTGGGAGCTGTAGCTGCAGACAGATGCTGCGAGTGCTGTTTGGTTTTCTCGGGGGGCAAGGATGCGGTTCCTGGCTGGTCCCTTGATGTTTTTTCCACTCACCTTGGGTGTTTCCTTCTGTGTTCCGTGCGTACTGAAGTACGAAATCAGCTGCCAGTGTGCGCTTGTGTGTGTGTGTGTTTGCATGCGGAAAAGATGAGGTAAAATGAAAAGTTGCAATTACAATTAGATTTTCGTGAAGCACCTCTTGAATGTCTAATAACAACTGGTTATTTCAAAGATACTTACCGAGACTTAGCAATCATCTAATTTGACTTATCACCTCAATACATGATTTAATCATCAGCCTGCATTTAATAACCACAGCGACTTCCTGAACATAGAAGAAATATAACAGATAATGAGAATAGCGATAATTGTGATTATTGTCGGAAATTTAAATAGTCAAACCAGATCTGAAACTTTTTTATCTGCCTTGAATGAGGCGATGATTGCTCGGAGCTGCCTGCAGCGTGTCTATTCTGGTACGGGCTCGGTCAGCTGGCGATAATCATCTTTAATAATCTATTAACAAAAGTTAATAATAGCTTGCTTTTCAGCGGTATGTTAATTGATGCCAGGGGGATTCTAGGGAAAGAGTTAACATACCTCTGCAGTTCTGCTCAGCTGCAGGGGAGCGTGGCGGCTGCTGCCTGTGTTTAGGTGCTCTCTGGCCCCAAGAGCTATGAGGAGGAGGAGGGTTTGGTGACGTGACCCCATTGCTCACTGCCCGGCCCCGCTCGATTCCTGCTCCACCCAAGGCTTCCTGTGTCATCCAGGCGACGGCGCTCGCTGTAAAACACTCAAACCCTGGAGTTACCCCGAGCCCTTTGGTTCCTGCAGGGCTCAGCAGGTCCCTGAGCAGCCTCACTGCCGGCACTGGGCGCCATGGATAAACCCACGGTGCTGCCGGGCCAGGCACCTCTGGGTCAGGGGAGCATCATCTCCTGAGGGTGGGTGGGGAGGGCGAGCAGATGGAGAAGTTGGTGGGAAATGATGACTTATCCTGCAGCTGGGAAATCCCGATGGCTTTTTGCATCCAGACGTTTCCTTGTGTTGGTGACGCATTTACCCCGGGTCATTCGCGCTTGGCAGACGCTGCCACAAGTCTTGGGCAAGGACGCCCTGGGATTTCGGTGTATTGTGGCCTGGGTCTCCTGATATTTCAGTCCCCTGGTTGTTGTCGTTGGTGGCCATGCCGCCTGCAAGGGCGGCTCTGAGGAGCGGGCAGACGTGTGCCCTCCACTCCGGCTGCTTCCCCGAGTCCGCACTGCTCAGCTGGGCTTTCCTAGCTGCAAAGATGTAAAGAAGCCAGCAAAACCAGAGCCTCCCCCTCCAGTTCATCATAGGACTAACGAAGTAGGTGATGATTAGACTCTTGAGAGAGGCAACCATGGTCTGAGCTCCCCATGGGCTTGCAGCCCCCGCTTTTGGAAGGCTGGTTTGCTGTCAGTTCAAGGGTTTCACGGCTGATAAACCATCTTGTACAGCGTGGAGCGCTGGCCCAGGGACACGCTCTTGGCGTTGCTGGTTGTGACTCACTCCTGGTGCTGACGGTGTGTGGCAGTCACCATCTCCTGGAGTCCCCTGACCCCCCTCTTCTCTTGAAGGACTCCATATCCATCACAAACCTGGTGCTGAAGGTGGCAATTCCACGCTGATCGCTGCTTTTGTCCTTGAAACACGGAGTTAAAAGTAGATAGAGCTACTTCACCCACTCTCCATTCCCGTGCCAACGTTTGTGAGTTTGCAATCGCATTTTCCTGTGATTTAAACGATTTCCTGCCCTGGGTCGTTGCCTGAAAGATGGGCACGAACGAGAGGGAGCTGGCTGCGCGGGTCAGGAGCGGAATCAAGTGATGAGAACTGAATGAAGCCCCATCAAACCAGCTGCCCATGCCGCCAGAGCGGGCGCTCCGCTCCACCCCTCCCTTGCAAGCATCCGTTGGGTTATCCCAACCCTCCTGTGCGGCAGCAGCCGTGGCGGTGATAGACCAAGGAGGGTTTGGAGCAGGCAGGCTTGGGGTTAATGTTCCCTGTGATTAACGCTGCGAAAATACGGGAAGGAAACCACACATTTTAATGAAAAGCCTCCGTCTCCTCCTTCCAGAAACCTCGCAATTAGCTGCCTTCAGCTGGTTATTGATGCCAGCCGAGCCCATTCACGGATCTAGGTCGGCAAAAGGCCCTCGAGCAATCTGGGCTCCAGATGTTTGCTGTGCTTGGCCGTGGGCCTGTCTCGGAGGTCCTGGGATCTGAACTGCACTTTGCTACTTGTTGATGGACGTGCAGAGAAATTGGTGTGTCCTGTTTTCCCCTCTCTTGTGTCCCTGCTGCACATTAAAGGGCATTTGGGTGCTTGGGAGGCAGGCACGAAATCAAGATTTCAGTGATTCTTCCAAGCAGATAATTCAGGATCCTTTGACCAAGAGCAAGAGGTATTAAATATCTCTTTTTTTGACCAAGTCGTGCTTGAAATCTTCAAATCCTACCTAGAACTTCTCCGCAGGCTGCATTTGAGTTGTTGTTTCCTTCTTCTTAATATGTTTACTCCTTTCCGCTCTAGAAGAGCAGCTTTTGCTCCATAGCCTGGGGGTGGCTGTGGCACTAGGAGATGGAGTAAATCCTGAGGGTGCTGGAACACATCACCCAGATGCGTTAGAGCCCCAGAAAAGGACAACTGCCAGGACACCACAGGTTATATTTTGCCGAGGCGTAATCAGATGCAGATTGTTCAGAACAGCTTCACCCTACACGGGTTTAGCTGTGGTGAAAAAAGCCTTTGGGCAGGTTGCTGGAAAACCATCCGGGTTGTGAATCCATCCACTAAACCTCGCTGCAGGTTGGCTCCGTTGGGCTAAATAGAAACTGCTCCCCCGTGAAGCTGGTTGGGAGCCTCGCACCTGGGCACAGCATGAAGGCCAGGCTCTCTCTGTTCACAAATACCTTTTTTTAAAGTGCTTCCTAGGGCGGATGAATATTTTTTTTTCCTCCCCCCGCCGCCGCAGTTGAATGTTTGCACATGTCGGTGGGAAGCATTTGAATATCACAGAGCCAGGATTCCTCGATTCCTCTCCAGCGATACTCGCTGCCTTGCGACACTGGTTTAATTCTTCCTGCTTGTTTGCTTTGCTCTTCAGTTGGGATGAGTCACTTATGCTAATAGAGCCGACTGGGGACTTACGGGGAGAATTTCTACTCTTACTAAAACGTTACCGGGCCCTTGTTTTCGCGGAGGTTTATGGCCTGTCTCCTATTCAGTACAGTTAAAATTAATTTCATGCCCCAGTTCATTCCAGTGTTTGCAGCTTCAAAAGCTTTTAAGTCCTCTTTAGCTGCCTCGCCGTGCTCCGTTACCCGCCCGCCTGGGTCCCTTTGGTTCACCTGCGAGCTCAGGCTTCGAGCAAAGGCGGTTAATTTTGTATGCTACAGCTGCCGCCCCAGCCCGGGCTCCGCTGAGTGCTTTGTGCCAAGGACTTGACCTACCTTTGATGGGCCCGTGTCCTTTCCCTTCGAAAGACTTGCTTTGTTGGAGGGAAGGGCTTTGCCACTCTCCCATCCAGAGAGAAGAGAGCAAGACGGTGTTTAGTGCCCTCGTTTTCGGAGGGATGGGGTGATCCCCGTAGCTGGCTTGGCCCGTGCTGAGTGGATTCGCAATGGGCTGACGGGTTCCTCCAAGATGCGTTGCAGCCCCGAACACAACCAGAGGCCACTGCCGTGATTCTGCATCAGCTGAGGAGGTTGCAAAAAGACCCCCTTTTATTATTTTTGGGGGGTCGAGATTTTTGCCTGAACGCAGCAACAAATGCAGCAGACACTTATTTGTGCAGCAGTTAAGCACCAGTGCATCTGGTCCGGGTCTCTCATTTCAGTGTTTTGCCAGCTGGATGGACAAGGATGAGAGCTGCTTTTCCTACCCTGCCGTGGTAGTTGATTCTGCGTGTTCCTCCAGACTTGTGGCACCGAAGATATTAACCCGCTTTCCTCGCAGTGTTTGAGAAATGACAAGACGTTGTTCACATGAGCAGGATCAATTACCTGCTGTCTACCTGGAGAGAGATTCTCTGAGGGGGCCTTCATCTCTCCAGCTGGAGATTCCTGCTCGGTGAGCCATGAAAAACAGCCCGGTAGGACTCTCCTCCCCTCTTTCCCGAAGCAGTCATCTTGAAACCATAGTCTGTGGGATTTGTCTTTGAAAGGAAAATGCGAGCTTCTGAGCCTTGACAAAGCACTCAAACCACGGCAAAGCTGAGAAGCCCGGGGTAAGTACGCGCAAGGTGCTGTTCGCTGTTTGCTTGAAACCTTCCCTTCAGGAGCTTGTCGCTTTTACGGGGAAATTCAGAAATGTCGGGGTGAAACCAGGCTGCAGCCCCTTGAGGTGCTCGGAGAGGTGTCGGAGAACCGGGATCTGAGTGCACAGTTAGCTCCAGAGCTTGGTGTGCGTCTGATGTTGTTGCGTGTCCAGATCCAGCATTAGCAAAGCTCTGTGCGTGTGTTAATATTTGCACATCTGAGTTGCTGTTGGCAGCTGATGGCTTTTTTTTTGGGAGGAGGCAACTTTGCCTCTGCAGAATCAGAATCTGAAGTCAGGATTTTCAGAGGGGTTTAGGGGGTTCTGAATAGCTTTTTCTTTCTGAAGTGCCCCCCCACCCCCTCCTCCTTCTCCCGTAAGAGCAGAAGAGCATTCTTCTGAAAATCTAACAACTGCGGCTTTCCAAATCACTTGTCACTTTGGAAAATTTAAGTCATCTTTTCATTATTGCCTGTTTAGGGGCTTTAGTGGCACTAGATTGCTTTTAAATTCATAGTCGAAGCCTGACATGTAACACAAATGCTCTTCCAAACCCTGTCATTACTAATGCATTCTCTTTCAGGTCTTTTTATTAGTGCTTGTAGATATTTTCCTCATTAGGAATTCACCTAGCAGCTCCCCGCTCATCCCAGTCAAGGTTTCTCATCTCTTTTATTCTCTGCTGGCACGCGCTGGGGCAGGAGGATTGCCTTGTGATGAATTACTAAACGATGGAGACACACGCTGCAACCTTCTGCTGCTTTCTTTTGCTAGTGAAAAGCCCAGTACTGGGTTTGGGTGAACTATCTTGCAACGCTTGGGCTTCAAGGGAAGCCAAAGGCGTAGGACAGGTGCCTGACCCACGCCCAGAAGTGCTTCTGCACTTGAACTTGTCTCATTTTGGTCCTAAGCTCGTAGGTGCGAAAGGGGAAGGGCATGAATTTCCCATCGGATGTGAAGAACTGTACTTGTGGATGCAACTGCTGCCTGCGGGAGTCACTTGAGCATCTCGGCAGGAATATCTTCACGAGGAGGTGGCCCCATGGGGACCTGGACAGGCTGTGCTGGGGGTCTGGCCAGGGCTGGCTCTGATAACAAGGTGCCCGTGTTTGCAAAGGCGTCTCCTCCTTGGAGCACAAGCGTGTCGCTGGCCTCAGTGTGTGAATGGACAGCACAAACTTTCTCGTGATGACTTTGGACCTCCAAAGCTGAACACATTCATGATTTCAGAAGCTGGGAGACCTCCACGTGGCTTCTTGAGAGCTGTTTCTGGGCGCAAACACAACCTGCCCTACTGTACAGAGAGTTACAAACCTCTACTGCTCCATTCTCAGAGGCACTAACAGTGCTGGGGGTTTAGTCCATCCCCATGTTTCAGGCTCTGAGGTAAATTAGTTCAAGACCTGCTTCACTTTTCTTCCCCAGAAGGTGTTTGTGAATATTGCAAGGGAATAGCTCGGAAGAGCTGGCTGTCCTGAAGCATGCCCTGCCTGGAGGTTATGAGGTTACGGTGTGTTCCAGCTGGAGCTGTGTGCTCCAACTGTTGCAGAGCAGGGAAATAAATGAGCGTGGTGACCCACGAATGGGATGACCTGCTCCCTGCCCTCTGCGGAGTGTCCTGGAGCAACAGGGGTAAGGAATCGGTGCCTGCCCCAAGCTGTGGCTTGGGATTGTGGCACCAGCGGTACCTGGGGGGACACAACCATTTCTGTACATGCTCCATTGCCTCTCGGCTGGTTTCACCTTGGCACGTTCTTGCCGTGCTCCTCAGGCCCTGTGGTTTGCAGGTCTCCAGTCTGGCTGGCAGCGCATTGTTTGGCCAGAGTTGCCAGGAGGCTCCTCCGTTTCCGACCCTCTCCCACAGGATCAATCCCGCCGTACAATGGCTTTGCCAGCTGCTCGCTGCCGCCTCCCCATCGCTCTTCGCAGGCTGGAGCCCGACTTTGTTTGCGCGGGCTGTTGGATGAAAGGCGTCCCTGTGTAATTAAATACCCCTGATTAGTTTTGATCAAATAGCAAGCTCCCTTTCATCTCGTCTTGCACCGGCTGAAGGTCTCGGCGGGCAGGCTCGGCCAGGTGTGCTGCTCTGCATCGGCTCTTTGTATCCTCAGGAGTCTTATCCCGGGGCCCTGGCAGCGTCCGCGTGTGTGTACGCACCGGCACCGACACGCACGCGTGCGCGCACAGCGCGGCCTCCGGAAGGATCGCAGCCAAGTCCTTCGTGTGGACCTGAGCCAAGTAACTCAAAAGTCAGAGTTACGGGTTCTCTCTCCTTGACTGGCTCCATTGTGAAAGCCAGAAAGCAACACCCACCTCGCGCCAAGCCCGTTAAGGTGGAAGCGGCTGCTCCCGCAGGGCTCTCTTTGCTTTGCCCAGAGAGGGAGATGGATTTCGCTCGGTGGGTTGGCGGCTGGCTCCGAGAACCGCGCTCAGGTGTGGGGCTCACCGGTTAGGTCTGTGGGATGAGGGCGTGTTATGCAACGATAAAAAGCTCTTGCGGAATCACACCCAAAATTATAGATAGTGTTTGAATCCTGCTTCCTGTGCTGGTGGCAGGTGACAATCAAACGTCAAGAGTTTGAGGTTGATTTACCGTGTTCGATCTCTGTTTCCTCCTCCTGCTTGCTGGTGCTGGTGGGGGAGTGCTGGGCGCTGGTGGGGCTCCCTCAGGCTCCCCACCTTGGTCGTGCCCCATTTGAGGCTGGTACTGAGGCTCTTGCTGCTCTCATCCCGTCAGTATCTGATCCCTAAAGCAGGGAACCTGCTGCTCCTGAGAGCCTCTGCCACCCGAACTGCAAACAACTGGGGCTCCGATGTGGGAAACCCCTAAATCACCCCCAGCCTCAGCAGCACACTTGGCTTGCCTTCACCCCACAGCGATGGTGAAAGGATTCCCGTCACCAGGTTAGTTCACGGGCAATGAGGACAGAAATCCTTGAGGTGTTTGTAGAGCAGTGGAGAGGAGCAGAAGCCCTGGGCTCCCAGAGCAAGGCTGCATCTCCTCAAGCACGTCCGAGAGCCCCCGTTTTGGGGACTGTCTGGAGACTCCATGCCTGGGGTCTGCAGAAGCTCCCAAGGTCAGTGTCTCTCTGGAGAGGACTGTGGTGGTTGTATGACCTGTGCTGGCTGATCTGCCCCTCCCTGCAGAGGAGCAGAGAAGGTGCAAGGAAATGACCGAAAGGCTGAAGCAGCTTTTGGCACAGAGAAGGTAACTGGATGTGGTGTCCTAGCCTTGAAGAAGAGCTGCCTTCAGAGGGACACGTTAGACTGGGGCTGCACTGAAGCAGGCGAGTAGGAAATGTGCATTGACCAGGCATTGCAGCCGGTGCTGGGGGACGCTACGTGAAGCTGAGAGCCCGCCAGAAAGAAGGTCTTTCCCAGGGAGCTGTGAAACCTGCGGTTGTGGGGAGGGCAGAAACATAAATGGGCTGCAGCGATGATTAGATGAATTGTTGACCACAAGGATGGGGATGCGCCATGCGGCAGCCTCCAAACCTCCGCTCACCAGAGGCTGAGCGGCCTCCATGTCTTGCTGGGTCCAGCCCAGCCTGCCTCTGACCAAGCTCCTGACCCGGCCTGGTGTGTGATGTGCCAGCCCAGCAATTCTTAAAACTGTCCACAAGAGTCACTGTTGCTTTATTTAAGGAGCCTCCATCCCTTCTGCTTGTGAACTGCCTGATTCCTTCACCCCGCTGAGGCTTCACGGTTCAGATCTCTCCCTCTGGCCGGCTTTCCGTGTGCCCCAGCAGACCCCAAGCCATGAGGAGAAGGATGAAGGAGGGTCGGCGTGTCGCAGGAGTTGACCTTTCCCGTGTGTTGCTCCACGCTGGTTGTTTCTGCGCCGGTGATTTCTCCCAGCAGCCAGCCAGCCCTTCCCTCCCTTGGCCGCCTGTGCCGCAGCGGCTGCGCTTGGCTCTTCTGATTTGCCCAGGGAGCACAGCGTGTGCTTCGGAGACGCGTGGCCCGAATTAACCTCCCTGCAAATGGTTTCTAAGTAACAGCGGTACACGGAGCAAGATAAACTGTGAAGCCTATTTATATTTACCAAGATTGTATTGACCTTTGAAAGGTTGACCTTCTGGGAGAGGGGGGAAAAAAAAGAGAGAAAGATAAAGTGGCAAAAACATTTAGGGCGTGAGGGGGTTTGTTGTTGTTTTTAATCCTTTCACTCTCTGATTACTTCAGCCTTGGTGGTGGTAAACAGACACCGGCTTTCAAGGCATCCCTGATTTTTGCAGCTGTGCAGCCGTTATGTCTTTGCCTGTATTAGCACTTTCAAGGTCAGCCGTGATGTCAAACTCAAGGCAACCCATCAGCTGCGTAAGAGCTGCTAATTCTCTTCATTTACTCTCCTGATAACTCCTGCGGCAGATCCAGCAGCGGCGTGTCGAAGCCCCACGTCGCTCCTGGATGTCAGCAAGGATGGGGTTGATGGAGCTGTGCTGGCACCAAGGGACAATGAGCTTGGAGGTGGTGGTGGTTAAAGACCCCACACCCAAGGAATTACTGTCCTAAATAAACCCGCTAATTATTGGGTGCCAGTATTACTGTGGTGCCCCCAGGCCCTGCTCTGGGTCTCCATGTGCTTTCTGCGATGTTCTCCATCCCCAAATACAGCCAGGAGCCAAGTCTTCTCTCTGAGTGAGCCGGATCCTCTGCCCCTTCCCAAACAGTGTCTTTTGCTGATGATTATTTTTAGGGATCACAGGGGGAGGAGGGGGAGTTCTTCTTTCCCCACTAACCAGGGGACGAGGCAGGGAGGGGAATGCAGAAGCAGCAGCGGTGTCTTCATTCTGCTAAACCCTGCTGAACATGCCTACATGAGACTGTTAAGCTCCCGCTCAGTAATTACACGCTGCAGCTCTACCTTTAATCGGGATAAAAGACTTAAGGAAACTCCTTTGCCCCTGGTCTCTACCTTTTACCTGGAGATTTCATTGCTGTGAATATTAGTAACAGGAACAACAGTGGGAGCTGAGCTTTCGGGTCCGTGCAGACTCGTGCAGCCTTTCCAGCTCCTTACTGCTTCGGTGCTGCTTCTGTTTGAGCAATTATTTCATGCTGTCTTTAGAGAATAGAAAGAAGAAGAAAGCAGAAGGGTGTCAGGGCAGATTCCAGGTCGGTCATGGTTGCAGTGGCTGGTTTCTCTCTCGAGGTCTCAATTCTGCAAGTGGCTGAACTTTCCTGGCTGGTTTGTCTGCAGCTTTGCTAGGCACGGCTCCAAGAATGCAAAAGGTCAGGAGATATGTGCTGCAAGCTCTGCTGCAATCCTGCCTCTTATCAGCACCTCTGAGCCCCGGGGTGAATAACCCCTTGGGAGTGTGTGTGTGTGTGTGTGTGTGCACACTGGCAGCTCCCTTGATGCTGGCCCTGGGCAAGGTGGCCTCTGCTCAGGGTGCTTGGCTTGAGCCCCCCGACTCTTGGGACCCCGTTGGGTTTTTGCAGCTCAAAATGTCAAAATAATCAAGAAAGAGCCTGACCCGTTGGTAAAGGCAGAGCTGAGCGTCTGCCTGTGTTCGGTGCCAAGCGCACGGGAAAGGTTTGCAGAGTTGGGAGCTCGTGAATGAAGTTCTCAACCTCAGTCCTGGTTTTGCCACCAGATGTGGATGAAGCTTCTCCTCATGTCAGGGGGTTTGTTGGTCTTCCTCAAAGCTGGCGCGAGATCCTCACAGAACCCTAACCACGTGTTTTGCCACTTTGAAGTTCATGCAATTCCGAGTTAAGGTGGAAACCGCGCTGGGACCTCCTTTGGGAGGGGGGACGGCCAGGCCAGCCTTTGGATTTTAACAGCCTTATTGATCTGCTCTCATCTGGTGGTTTTTTTTTTCTTTCCCTCTTTGCAGAAACCAGGCAATGCGGAAAAAGTTAATTTTATACTTCAAGAGGAGAAATCATGCTCGCAAGCAGTGGGTGAGTCCCTTATACCTTGTTTTCTACGTATGAAGCAGCGTGATTTATTACGTGAGAAAGAAGAGGCCGTTTTCCAGTGGAGAGGTGCTGGTGCTCTGTGCTTTGTTGCGTTGCTGGGGCGTCTTTTATGCTGAAAATAACTTGGATGTAAGGGAGAGGTCCCTGATGGTGCTGCCGGCAGCACCTCCTTCCGCAAGTCCCCCCTGCAGAGCAAACGCAGGGGGCTTGGCTTAATCACAGCAAAGCCCCGCGTTGATCTGAGAGCCGATTCACAGCGTAAATGTCTGGTTTGTGAGTAATTGAACCCGAAGGGAGGTGTGAAGGAAGCTGACTGCTTCCGATAAATGGTCTGAAGACTCATCTGACTCTTTCCAGCTGACCACAGAGTGATGTTCTAGGAATTTGTGGTTTAAAACAAAAAATCCAGCTCTGCGCCAGTTCATTCCTAGGCAGCGTTGCCGGCGAGATAATTCCAGTGTCCTTCAAAGAGATGGTTCTTGTTTGGGTGCGGGGCAAGGTGGGTTTATTATGAGACTTCAGAGGTGTTTGTTACAAGTCCTTGGTAAAGAGAGGAGAAAGTTCAAGTGGGATTTAAAGAATTTCTACGGTTTTGGCACCTACGGTAGTAGTCAATGGGAACTGGAGGGTGAAACCATCAGAGAAGGGGAAATGCCAGAAGCAACCAAGAGCCCCCCCTGCCCAGGAAGGTGAATTTTGTGGCATCTTTCCATGAAGGATGATTCAGCTCATGACGCAGGACTTTGTGTTTTACATTGAAGATGCAAATCCCAATTCCTGGCTCGGTGTCTGTTCTGGAGCGGGCTCAGGTGCTGGCGTTAGGGTCTCAAGTTGCAAATAGTGCAGGTTTCCTGAGCATCTTTGGTGCTGGTTTTGGACAGAAGTGCTCTGCTTGGGAGGAATTGTTGGAAAGTTTCAAAATGATCCGTCTTGGGAAGTGGTTTGAGGGCTCTGCTTTTAAAAGTAGCTTTGGACGCAGTGATTTCTGAGCCAGCGATCAAATTATTTTCTTATTTCTGGTGAATAGAGGCGTGCTCCTTTTCTTTCCCATGCTTCGTTTTTCTTCCAAGAAGAAATCTTCCAAAATCTTGCATTCCAAAGGAATGGTTTCGACTCCTGTTTGTGTCCAAATACATTCCACGATAAAACTTCTTCCAGGTTTCTCGTGAGGGGCTCCAGAGCTGGCACCTTCAGCATGATGCGGCGTGGTGGCCGATGCTGCTCAGGGCTTCTTGCCTGCCCCAACCAAGGACTCCTGCACTTGTAGGAAGCGGCTCGATGGTCCTTTCCTCAAAACAGGGATTGCAGAGCTTCGTGTGGTTTTATTGGAACCAGAAGGAGAGTTCCCAGGAGCTGCGTTCTGGTGGAAACGGACGATTACTGCGCTCAATCTAGAGCGAGTCGCTCTATTGTGAATATCGAGGAGCTGGGGGAAAAGGTTTAATTAGGCTGCGGGAGCGCGGTGCCTGAAATACGGCTTGCAGTGAAGTCGCCTGTCATGCAAAATAGGTGAATTTCTGCCAGCCGGTTGATTCAGTGTCCTTGAAAGGGGATTTTTCAGTTTAGGGAAGCATTTTGCCTATTCTACAAAATAGGCAACATACGGTTGCTGAATTTGCAAAGTGAATACATTTGCTGATTCTGTTTGCAAAATGGGTACGCTTAGCTATTTTTCTGCCTATTTTGTAGCGGACCCTATTTTTAGCAAAGCCCATCTACGTGCCAGCATTTCTTTCTGGCTCTTTTACTTTCTGGGGTATTGTCTCTGCTCAGGGCTGGCTGGAGCAGGGTCAGAGCTCGGTCCCTGCAGGGTCCAGCCCTGATTGCCCCACGGGAGGATCTGCAGGGCTTCCTCCTGCCTCCAGCCAGGTTGGCACAGCAGAAGACATTTAATTGCCGTCAGAGGGGTGATGCTGGAGAGCGAGAAGGGTAAAGGAGCTGTAAGAGGTTTATCCCCATCAGCCAGGGGAAGAAAACTGTGGGGCTTGCATCGGAATTGGACTGGTTCCTCCTGTCACCTTCGCTCTTCTCCTCCCCTCCCAAGAGCTGCTCCATCCTCCAGAGCTGCGAGAGCGTGGGCTGCGGGCGGGCTCGGGCTTGGCACAGCCTCCAAACTGCCTTCAGCTGCTACGGCGGCGTTACTATTCATCCATTTTTAGCTACGCATGTCAAGTCCGATTTGGCTCGCCATCACTTGGTGTGATTGAGAGGCTGATGGGCTGGTGAGCCCAGCCGGGAAGGGGGAGCAGAGGAAGCACCGATGCTAAAAGCCAGCACAGATGGTTGCTCAGGGATGGACACGCTTGCTTAAGGCTGCTCAGAGGATGCTGCGAGAAGGAGTAGACGCTTCTGCTCCTGAAGCGCCTGACCGAGAGCTTCTCCTGGAGACTGAGCTGTGAAGGTCTGGGGAACGCGCCGCGCTACGAGGTGCCTGGAGTCTTGGCTTCTGAAGGATGGCAAAAGATTGCAGGGAGCATCTGTCCCAGCCGGACCAAAAAGCTGCCCACGTTGTAGCGGGGTTTGCAGCTTGCGTGGCAGGAAGGATCTCGTTGCTCCCTGGTGTGAAGGGGCTTTAAGAAAGCAGGTTCAAATCAGAAGTACTCAGCCGGGCCGTACACAGCCGTGCTCTGGGCTGAGCTGTGTGCGCGGGGAGCTTTGGTGCTGCCCACCCCGCTGCCAGGCTGAGAGCTGCTGGGGAGAGCAGCAGCGTGACGCCCATGTTGCTTTTTCCATCTCCAAATACCGCTTCCTTCAAAGAGGAATTCAGGATAAAGCTTTCATCGGGTTGTCCCAAAGAGTGAAGGGAAAGGAAGAAAGAGTCGCCGTGCTGGCTGTGGAGCAGCTCGGTGGCCATGCCGGGCAGCTTTGCTGTGGCAGTGGCAATGTGGGACCCGGCATTGGCTCATTCCCACAGGGAACAAAAACCCTTCAAAGCCTCGAAGCTTCTCAGCAGACCGAGCCCTCGTGCTGGGCTGCTCCCCGGCCATGCCACGGGCTGGCACACAGCACAGGGCAGTGGCTGCTGCCCGGCGCTGAGCCTTGGTAAACTTTGCCAGGTATTTTTAGCCTCTTCCCAAGTGCGATGCTCTGGGAGCGAGAGGATGGAGCAGATTTGCTGGCAGGGTGGGAGCTCTCATTTTCAGGGGGCTGATAGCATCGCCTCAGGAGGGATAAAACACAGCAGCTGTGATTTCTCCAAGGTACCGCAGTTGTTGGCGTTACCTGCAGCTCCTTGCCTGCAGCGCGAGATTCCCCTTGGTGGCTTTTAGGCTGTTTTTATTTTTGCTCTTATTCCTCGCTTTCATCTTACAGCCTTTATCTCCTGCCAAACCCAAGCATCTCCCGTGCATCTGTGCGGGGCAGGAAAGCCTCTGGCTCCCGGCATGCAGATGGGAATTAATGTATTTGAGGGGTAATGTTAGTCTGCATCTTCTGCGGGGTTTGAGGTGCTTTATCCACCCCGTGTTATTGTTGAGGTTCCTCCAAAAGGCCACAGGGATCACAGGACGTGTCGCTGCGCTTGGGTTATTGCCAGGTTCGGGGTGGCTGAACCAAACCCGGGTGCCAGGATCGGCGCGATGCCAGCCGTGGGTTGCTGCAGGTGCCTGGCACCAGCGATGGGCTGCAGAGCTGCTGGTGCCCGGCATCCACAGCACGAGTGGCTCACATGGTTTGGGGTAACCCAATTGCCTCTTGACCCGAAATTGGGCGTTGCCATCAGTTTAGGGGTGGGGTTTTTTGCCTTTGCCCTTTTTTTGTGGTGGCTGACAGTGAGGCGAGAGCAGAGCACATCTGGGAAATCCAGCAGCCTTGCACTTCCCTCCAGTTGTGGGGTGACAATGGCAAGAGATGAGTTTATTTCTGTGAAATCTGGATTCCCCCGGTCTCTGTAGCGGTGCCCAGTCTGCCAGTGCCACTTCTGGAAAGTGCTGTTGGGGATGGGAGGCGACCTGGGGTTTGCCATTGATTTTTGCAGAGCAACATCTGCTTTCGCTTCCCGATTTGAGGCCTAGGAGGCTCTTGTGTCAGTCAGAATGAAACCTTGAAACCCGCTCTGGTTGCCTGGCTGCTTTCACGTGAGGCTGAGCACCATCGGGGACCGTGGCCGGGCATCTTCTCGGCGTGGACCTTGTCTGTCCATGGGCGCCCTCCTCCAGCAAAAAGGTGGCTGGAGGAGGGAGGAGCGAATCGGAAGGGGAAGGCTCGTTTGTGTTGGAATGGTATTTTAATGCTATGGTTACCCTTCATCATTACCAGGAAGGAGTGTGGTGCTGGACCTGTGTGGGCAGCTGGGTGGGTGTGATCTGAGGACGTCACCTGGTGGGACGTGGCATGGAGACCCCTCACAGCGCTGTGCTTTGGCAGAGCCTGGGTGTGTGGCTGGGAAGAGCTGCCCATCTGTGGGCATCTTGGGAAGCCTTTCCCCAGCACAGCTCTGAAATTACAGCTCTGCACGCCCAGCTCACATAGCGAGGACCTATTCTCCTGCCCTCCCATGTTCGGTCCCAAGGCTGTGTTTCAGTCTCTTCTTGCTTGGTGGCCTCAGGCAGGTGACTTGCCCTCTCCCCATGGTCTCCCTCCCCAGCACCGGGGCTTTAGTTGCTGAACGAAGCACCCAAGGAGCTGGAGGATGCCCAGGCAGAAGGTGTGGTGGGTGGGCACGGCCACGCTGGGCGATAGTCCTGGTTGCAGCAAAGACGTTGGGTCTGGAAGGGAAAAGCCTGAGGGTACCTGATGCATGTTGTGAGAATTCCCCCTTGGGTTGATCCCAGGCCCTGGAGCGTGTCCATGTCCTAATAAACCGTATTTCTTTAAGCAACGTGACTCAGGCTCGGCTTGAGCAGCCGTCGAGGGTCAGGCCTGAAGGAGCTGCCCTTCCCAGGCAGGTCTCCTGAGCTCCTCTCTCCCTCTGCCCTTGCAGGAACAGAAGTTTTGCCAGCGCTATGACCAGCTGATGGAGGCCTGGGAAAAAAAAGTGGAGCGCATCGAAAATAACCCCCGGCGCCGCGCCAAAGAGAGCAAAGTGCGGGAATACTATGAGAAGCAATTCCCGGAGATCCGGAAGCAGCGGGAACTGCAAGAGCGCATGCAGAGGTTAGAGGAGAAGCGGTAGGAACGGGCTGAGCTGGTATCAGACAGCCTTTCTTTTCTCTTTGGGGATGGGTGCAGGAACGGGCTGGGTTGCTTGTTGGTCCCTTTTCTCCCCTTCCAGTCCAAAGCAGAAGTGAACAGACAAGCAGCTTTGCTGCTTTTTCCCCAGGGTGGCTCAGGAGAGAAGGAAAAATGTCAGGAATGTGGTTGCCCATCTCCCTTCTGCTGCTGGTTTCCCAGAGCAAGGGGCAGCTCCTTTGTGCTGGCCAGGATGGTGCTAATTGCTAATTACTGCCTTCCTGGGGGACGTAAATGAAGATGTACAAGCCGTGCAGATGGCTGTGGTCACGTTGATGGCTTAATACGTGCCCATGCTTTGATCGGATGCACGGGCAGGGAGAAGAAAGGTCTGCAGAGGTTATAGGAATGACCACAGATGATGTGAAAGGAGCCAAGTGTCTCACCCAAAGGGATGTCCCACTGTCTGTCCCATCCCTTGGCTGTGTTCTCCTCCTCACTGGGAGTGCAGTTGAGGTCATATTGTTTGCTGCCAGGAGGAGACACAATTTCATGATCTCCACCCTTCTTGCTCAAAACTCCCAGTCCTTCCCATTTCAGCCCTGGGACCTTGTCCAGGGACACCTGCTGTAGGCAGAGCCCAAACCCTTGTGCCAGCATCTCCTCCTTGTGTCCCACAAACAGCTGGACGAGTCCAAACTTGCTCATCGATGGCTTTATTTTATCTTAAAAGGGAAGGGGAGAAATGGTACTGAGAAACGTTGTAAGCTTTTAGGTGCTTAATAAGAAAATTTTTAATTCCTTGGGATGTGTGGTTGTTGTGTTGGGTGATGCTGGGAGGGGAAGATGTCAAGTGGCTGGTTTTGATTTAAAAGCTCCTGCAGCATTTGCAGAGCCGATGTGGTGGCACAGCACTAACACTGATGCCTCTGTGGCATCGCTGTGGTGCGATGAGCAGGAGAAAATAACAGGGGAGAGTATGGTTGGGTATGAAATGTCCTTCTCTTGTAGCGATCCAGGAGGTTGGCACAGGTAAGGAAGGTGCTTTGAGGTTCCTTGATGTGTGAGCCCTAAAGGCAGGGAACGTGGGGGATGGTCCCACAGCATGGGATGGGCTGGGCTGGGTGTTGACTTGTGGCTGTTGTGGAGCTCAACAAGGGGGGCAACAGGCCCAGTGAGTTACTAATGTGGGTTATCAAATGGAGTGTCTGAGAGTTTCACTGCCCTTTCCCAGCAGGGTAGGACAGAGGGGCAGCGGCGGGCTCTCCATGTCGGCCGCACGCAGCGAGCACGAGGTGTCGGAAATCATCGATGGGCTCTCAGAACAAGAGGTGAGACTGGCTTGTCTTCTCCTTTCCACTCCTCACCACTCCACTCGTCTCCAAGGAAGCCAGGAGAGTAACACCAGGTCCCATGCCTGGTCCCACAGTGAAATCTGCTACCAAATCCCACTAACATCAGGCCACGCTGAGGTTGGGGAGGTTGCGGTGGTGCTTTCTGGACAGGATCCGAAGTCAGGTGTTGTTTAATAACAGCGGCATCTCTCCAGCCACCCAAGAGGTGTAACGGGGCTGTGCGATGGTTCTGCAGGAGAGAAACATGGAGCAGAGCCTCCAGGAGCTGGTGGCGGTGGGTGGGGTTTAGTGGCATTCACCTGCTTCTTAGGGACCTGAAACCACAAACACCTCCTGGCTGTTGGTTTAAACTGGAAGCGAAGGTGGGAAGAGAAGGGAAGAGAAAGGA